>KZ992537.1:0-33972 GCA_003614735.1 Thamnocephalis sphaerospora | reverse complement strand
AGAGGCCAATCCAGCGCGGCAGGTGAACGCTGGTGTCCAGCATGACGCTGTGTAAGGCCTATCTTTATTTTGTTCGACACTATGTTGCAGCACAGTTATCGTGCCTGCGACGAATGAATGAACAGATTACATGTGCGTAATCCTTGGTATGTTTACTCGAGCGTGCAATGCCAGCCCGAGCCGATGACTTTTTCTGTTTCGCTATTCGATTTGAACCAGAGATAGTCGTGCTTGCCACGCCAAAAGTAAATGGCATAGATGGGCAGCTGCGTCGTCGAGTCGTGCCCACTCTCGCTGCCAATCACCGGGCCTGGCATCATCTGCACCCCCGCGGATTGATCGGTATTGGCTGCGTCCTGGTCGCTAGACTCGGCGGTGGCCAGGTCATCCGGCTTGCCCATAGCTTCGACAATGTCCTGCATCGGCGTTCCGGGCTTTCCCAACGCCTTTTGCAGGGCCTGGCGAACAGAACGCCATCAGCCCGTGCTGCTCTGTCGGCCACCTGTGCGCACCACCCACCTGCATGACTTGGTGTTTTTTGCCGTCGAAAGCGTCCACCTCTGGCACCCACTTTCTCTCTTCTCCTGCGCCAGAAGAGAATGCTCCGTGGATACTGCGCAGACGCGCGTATTCGGCCGACAGCTCCTTGAGCGACTCGGACATGGCGTGCACACGAGCTACTAGAAAGAGGGTTAACGTGCCAAGAATGCCAAGAATAAGCAACAGACGACGTTTCTGCGATAGTGGAGCGAAGGAAGAGATGGTGTTGGTGAACATGGAACTGGTTGTGGCGGTCGTTGGCATGCTAGTGGAAACGTGCGTAAGCAACTGGCACACGCCCATCCTTTGCTGGTGCATTATAAATGTCCGCACACTATGACGTCGACACGACGTGGTAGTCTATTGAGTGGAATGTGTGAACCAGCGTGCCATACGTTCAACGCCGACTGTCTAACCGACAGCCCACGGCTGCTGCCAAGCTTGCCGGACACACACGCGAGCACTGTGGTCGCCGCAAACCGCTAGCGGTCCAAACCACTGTGCCCAGTGTGGGGGATCATGCAAACTCGGCGCTTCCGTGCTAATCCAACGTGTGCGCGCGCGTCCGCTGGAGCAGACAGGTTATGAGGGTTTCACGCACACACGCCTCAGTTCGAGCGGCAGGCAGTCGGCGTGAACAGTGATGACACTTTGGCCGCAAGCGTGCACTACATCGGTGCGTCCAAATCCACCTCGACGATCGGCATGCGTAGCTGTGCTTCAGGTGCAAGACGAGCTTGACCGGTGCCTTTGCCCACACAGCGTTAGTTGGATGCCTTGCGCACAACTGAACCAAGCACGCCTACCTTGGATCACATCACCAACGATAAAGGCTGGCCAGCCATCACGCTGACTGATCTCTGCCACAAAGGCCGGCGCCTGTTTGGCGGGCAAAGCGACCAGCAGTCCACCTACATACGCGACGTGTTGGTACAGCATTGCAGACAAAAGTGCGCTTGTGCCATTCCGCACCTGATGTCTCTGGCGAGCGACCTTCCAAAAGTCCAAAGCCAGTGATTGTGTCAAGCGCCAGAGCATGTGGCAGCACTGGCAATGTGTGAATAACAAAGTCTACGCCACATGTCTGGCCTGCCGCCAGGTTTTGCGCATGGCCTATTAAGCCAAAGCCGGTGACATCAGTGGCAGCATGAGCGTCTAATGCCACGTCAAGCGCGCATTTGTTGCGTCAGATGCAGCCAGAGGAAAGAAAATAGCCACTTGACCATTACCATATCGATGCATCAGTTCAGCACCAGTTTGATTCAGCCGCGCCATGGAGGCCACCGCTTGGTCGTAGCAGTGTATCACTGGATCGTTGCAGGTCAGCAGGTTATGCGCGTGCCGGCCAGTATGCAGCATAGTGCAGACAAACCTACATTGCTGACGACTGACGATGCCATCCAAGCGGGCCATCTTGGCTTTATCCGCCAAATAGCCATACGCCACGACAGTAGGCTGCGTGCCGAGCGGCTTGGTCAGCACCAGCACGTCGCCTGGCTGTGCATGCACCGGCCTAGCCAGCGTCCGATCAACGGGGTCAGCTTGTTACGAGCGCATATACCTTCCCCCCTGGCAGGCCATACCTGATCATCTGCGACTCGGCAACCACAGCGCTGGCCACACCGCCCACGACAAACCATGGATTGCGCACTGTCTGGCCGCCCGTGACGCGCGTGCCTGCCTGCATGGCCAAATCCCGAAACCCGCGCATGCACAATGCGGTCGCCGTACGGCGTACATCCGGGTCGGCAAGCTGCGTACTGACGCCCAGCAGCATCAGCATGGTGTCGCAGCGCGCAACGCCCACTGCATACAAATCCGAGAGTACATTGGCACACGCCACTTTGCCCTGTCGATGGTTGACGTGGCCTGGTGAGCCAAAACCAAACGCACGGCAGCAAACATCGCCGCCTACCATGGTGTAAGGATCGTCCACCAGCGGATAGAAAAAGTCTGTCGTCTGCGCCAGCCAAACGCCATCCACAGCGGTCGGCGTGATGCTGCAGTCGTCTGTGCCAGAGATGGTCTCCACGGTCGATGCATCCGCCGCGCCGCTGTCCTCGGCCTGGGGCGCTGCCGCCCTGCCGTCGTCGCCACTGATCCCCGACGCCTCAAGCAGGCCAAGTAGCTCTGCCTGAGGCACTATGCCGCAGTAGGCGTCGTACGCCTTAGCATGCGCATATGCTCTGACAACGCCGTGAATGCAGCAGATCCCACACTTACCCTTGCAGCCTCAGCCCTTCAGCCCCGCGTAGGTGCTGAAGCGAAACTCGGCAGGTAGGCCCACGGCCGTTGGATCAAAGCGAGTGCTCTGCGACCGTTAGCCGGTCGGCCAGACGGCCATATCCTCGGGTCTGCTTACCATGTCTGCAGCGGTGTCGGTTGGGGCAGTGAAAGTGAGCGTAAGCGATTGGCCCACACCATCCGCCGCTTCCCGCTGTGTTCTTTGCGTGTCGGCTGGTCACGGCCCCACGCGACAGGTGCCTACATGGCTGCCTTGGCAGCATGCTCCAATAGCCAGGCACTACGCGGGCCGGAAACAGATTCGCAAGCGTCATCGGTGCATACGGCGTGCGGCCTGCCGCGTCTCGCTATGCGCACGGCGTTCAGGCTGATGCACGGCGTGGATGTCCGGCCCATGCTGGCGGCTCGTCGCATGATGGCACGCATTGACGGCCCCTTGATATCACCTGCTTCCTGTCGCTGCCTCTTGGCCGGCCCATGTTCTTGTCCACCCGTTCGTCCGCGCTTGTTCTTGTTTTCTACCGTGCTGGCTGGCATTGGCGCCATCTTTTGTTACCGTGTTTCTTGCCAAGCGCGCCTGGTTGGCCTCGCGGGCCTCCTCTTTTTTGCAGCATAGCGGCGCAAAGACGCGCCCACCACCCTCGCTCACTCGCCCGTCCGCACCGCTGCACTGGGCCGTGGCGCGTCTACAGTGACCGCGCACGCTCGCTGCTTGGTGCACCGGTCCTCGGCCAGCCTTCCACGTACCTATCGCTGCCTGCCATCTCCATTTACTAGTGCGTGGCACCATACACCACAGTGTACACCATCCCCTGTCACCAGACCGCGCCCTCCCGCCCGGTTGCCGAGTTTCAGCCGCTGCATTGGTCGTACGACGGCCGTCCTCAACGACAGCGCTTAGCGCGACTGCGCTTGCTGCGCTTCTCTTGCCACCAGCGGTATCCGTAAGTGGCGTGCGCATCACATGATTAATCGCGTCGAGCCTTTTGCTTCTGATGCATTGTGTGTGAAGGCTGTTTTACCGACGGCCGTTGTACCACCTCATGGTCTCGTCACGGTCGGTTACCAGACGTCGACGATCATCACCACCACCTTGCTTTTCTATCCGTTTGCCCGCCTGTCCATCGTTTGCTGTTGCTATCTTGCCTGACTGACGCCTGTTGGCGTGCACCAGTCCTGCCGTTCTGCCGTGCCTGATTGCCTTGTTGTACGCCATTGCCTTGTATTCGGCTCTCATAGGAGCTGTGGGTGTCGGCAAAAATAGCCATCCCGACTGCTGCAGCGTCATTTATCGGTGCCACCACCTTGGTGAGAGCCACTGACCCGCAGGTAAGCATGTGGATGGGCGCGACAGGCAGCGGCGGCGGCATGCACAACGTGCGAGCGCTGCTGGCGCAAGCGCCTTATCGCCACGACCGATGGCGATGGCGATGGCGATGATGGTGGCCAGTATCTTCCGACTGGCGAGCCATCGCGCGCTGGGAGCAAAAGTGGCAAAGTTACCGCGTGAACAGGTCACGTTCTAGTCCTAGAATCATCTGCGGCTGCATGCTCGGCATCATCGCGGCCAACGCCACAGTCACCAACAGTAGCCTGGCTATGGGTGTGCGCGTGTGTGCGGCCCCTTTACTCCTTTTTTCGCTTGCGTCTTTGCTGGTCGCTTGTCGTCTCTCCTTTTCCCGCTAGCGTGGCACCCTGGCTGCCGCCATCAGCAGCATCACCACCACCATCGTCACCATCACCATCGCCATTATTGCCGTTGTCGTCGTCGCTGTTGGCAGCAGTGGTGGTGGATCCTCGCAACGATTCCTCAGCGAGTCGATCATCCTTCATCGCGGCGCTTGCGCTCCACATCGTCGTCCGCTTGTCCCTGTTGCTCTGGTGGCCATATTATCCGGCCCTGTACGTCTGTCTTTTTCCACCAGCTCCATCTTGACCGTGGCCGATGCATGACAACCTTCTCGGCTGACGCTACCCGCCTTTTCGCCTCTGGCCAGCACGTCTTCCGTTTAGCGCCCTTTGGGACAGTATTGCCTGCACTTTGGTGCAGCACGCTGTATACGCACTCTCACCAGCCCACGCCTTTTGCTCTTGGCCACCCTGCACGCACACCCTTTTGTACCGACGCATAGGCGTCCGCCGATATAGCCGCCCATCCAGACTATCATCGGCTGCTCGGTCTGTCCGGGTTGTCCGGCGTTTTGCACTTTGGCTATTTGCTACGATCGCCGTGCTGGGAACCGCTTGTTTTGTACGCCATCTGCTCTCCCATTGGCGCTGTTTCGCCACTTGTTCTTCCACATTTCGTCTCCGCATATCCATTCGGCTTTGCCTCTCTCATCTCTTTCTCACTCCCTCCGTTCTTCTTTTGCTTTAGCCTCCGCTCAATATTCGCCTTGCTTTTTCACCCCTCATTTCTCTGCCTATTGCTCATTCTCATTGCACTCGTGCCCTCCGTTATCCGTGCATCGACCACGTCCGTCTTCGCTGTCCTTTGCGCCGCAGCGCCACGCTACGACTTGCTTCCGACCGCGTGCGGCGATTGTGGCCAATCGTTCACACGCCCTATCTCTCTCTCTCTTCCGCTCATCACCCCTAGTGTCCTTGGCCGCGCACGTTTCCTCGCTAACCGTTCAACAGTCATCCCTTTGCTGCTGACGCCGCCGACGCCATTCGCAGAGGCGCAGTACAGCGTGCACTCACCTTTCTCTTTCTCTCTCTTTCTCCCACCCTCTCTCTCGCTATACTCTTTTGGACTTCATCTCTCCCCTTGAGCTATCACTTGTTGTTTCAGCGTCTCACTGTGTTACCCTTGGCGGCGCCAGGTCCACGCTTGCTTCTATCGTTGCTGACTCTTTCCGTGCCACTGCCGTCGTACAGCCGGCGACTGCCATTCAAAAAGGTCTCGGTGGCTATTCCCACCCTTGGCCGCTGCACGCTCACTTAGCCACCCCCGCTTGCAGCCATGGGGGCACAAATGACCAAGGAGCAGGGCGACCTGCATTTTGGCTATTTTATTGTGCAGGATACGCTTGTCGAGGAGATCAAGGAAAAGGAAATAGCAGGCGGCCATTCGATCTCGCTTGCGCCGTCGGGTCTGCCTGTCACCAATGCTAGTCGTCGCGAGGAGATGGCCTCTCGCCGGCGCAGTACGACCGAAGCAGACGAACAGCTGCATGGCCAGGAACTGCCTGCAACGACCGAACCCACAGCTGTTGCTTCGTCGTCGCTGCGGAGAGAACCGCGCGAAGAGCGCCACTTTGCCGTACTGGATGGTTTGCATGTTACCTGGACGGCCAGCGATGATAATGATGCGACCATCATTTCCGACGCTGGCAGCGACGATGAGCCAGACACCGAAGCAGCGCCGTTAGAGGCGGTGGCAGCGGACGACAGTGTCGTGCAAGAGCTCGGATCGTCCCTGTCGGAAGAGCCGACCGCCAATGACGATGCATTGATGGCACAGCATGAATTGGCAGAGGATGCAGCTGTGATCGACAGCAATGCATTGAACGGCAATCTGCTGAGTGCCGAGGTGGATGAGTCGGACGATGAGCACGACGATGCCCAGGATCAATCCCTGGCCATGCTCCTGGCATCTACCACTGCTGACGATATGGCCGACCCGTCGATCAGCATTGCTGCACTGACCAAGTTGTGTGACATGTCGGCTGCAGCATCCGGCCGCCCATCTGCGTCCTCGTCGTCGTCGTCGTCGTCGTCGTCACAACTACGTCCACTGACATTCAGCCAGCTGCCCAGCACCGGTTCTGTGTTGGGCTTGTGCGGCACGCGTCTGCGTAAGCTATCGTCCAACGTTGGTCTGCTGAAAAATCTTGTCTGTCTGCAGTTGTGCTGCAACCAGCTGCGCACGCTGCCGGCTGAAATTGGACATCTTACGAGTCTGCGCACCCTGGACTTGTCCGGCAACCAGCTGCGTCGCCTGCCTGAAACCATCGGCCATCTCGAGCGGCTGACGGTATTGCGGGTGTCGCGCAACCGACTCCAGGAGCTGCCACGCTCTATTGGTCAGCTGCAGCGCCTGGAACGCCTGGCTGTCGACCGCAACCGGCTTGAGGAGCTGCCGTCTGAAATTGGCCGGCTGAAGCGGCTTACCTGGATGGACGTCCGTTGGAACACAGAACTGGCTGCACTGCCGGCGGAGATTGCGCGTCTGGCCTTTTTGCGTCGCCTGCGCACGACGGGCTGCCCTCTGCAGCGCCGCCGTATCTCGCACCGCGACCGTGCTGCCAACGATGCGCTCACATTTACGCCCATCATCCTGGTCGGCGGCAACACCACTCCGCCTCTGGAGGAGTCTACCTTGACGCCCCAGCCATCCACCAGCGGCAATGCTGCAACCAACGCGGCTGATGCTACGCAGCGCACCCTGCCAGACGACCCTGTCGGACCGCCGAGCCTGCGTGAACTTGCAGCACGGACGATCATTCGCCACCAACTGTCGATCCCGGTGGATACACCTGCACCTGTCAAGCGATATCTGGCTTCGGCCGGTCAATGCTCCGAGTGCAACGGACCATTCTTTGAACACGTTCACTGGCGCCGGCGCCTGTTCTCCAAGCAGCACCGCGAGCTCTGGCTGGAACATCGCCTGTGCACATGTCACTGGTCAGATGAGCGTGGACGCATCGCCAGTTTGTTTGGCGAGCTGCCAAACTCCGCCATGGCTGCGGTATCACCACCGCCACCAACAACGTCACCAGCTCGCAAGCGGATGTCGATCATCAGCCGCAACCGCGGACGTAGCACGGCACGCCCCCAGTCGATGATGACGTTTAGCGAACAAGGCGCTGCCTCGCAGGCATCGCAGCCAGCCAAGCATCCGCAGGGCCGGTTTGGAACGCTACGCGACTTTGCCCAGCGCACCATTGGTCGGCGATCCACCATCACCGGCAACACTGCGGCAGCTGCTGGTCAGCGTGCCAGTGTCTATGCCATGTTTGCATCCGACACGCTTGACACGGCAGAAGCGGCTCCCATTGCCATGCTTCCAGTGGCAACGCTATTTGTCGCGCCGCCGCTACCGGAGCTCTATCCGGTGGGTGGCGATATGATAAATCGCAGCAGTAACGCCCCATCGCCCGGTGTCCCTACCACTGCCAACGGCGCACCGTGCACGACAAAACGGGCCCGGACTGGAACACGCCCACCTGCCCTGTCTATCGTCGTAGGTGGCAATAGCAGCGCTGCTGGCTCCGCAGCCGCTGGCGCCATCTCCGCAGGCATCAACACGGGTTTTAGCGACATGTCCATGGATATTGCCGTGTCAAGCACCGAGGCCGTGTCTGGCGACCGAGACTCGATGGCCGGACTGGGTGCTACACGCAGTACCGGCTTTGCACGCGGTATCTCGACGCACACCGTGCAGAACGAGCGTAGCAATGGCATGATCACACACAGCGCCACAGGGGTCGACGCAATTCTGTTGGCACAGAGCGACGCAGATGCCATTGACACGCTGGTGCAGACGGCCGATCTGAACGCCGGTCCAATGATTGCGGCCACCTTTTCTGCGTCGCCATCCACCGCGTCCATTCTCTCGGGCCTCGACGCCGGTGAGCTGGCAGCGGCAGGCGCCACCCTGAACGCGCCCTCTGGCGCTCTGTCAGACGGCCTTTCTGACGACATCACCACCATTGGACGCAAAAGCACGCTGGTCGGCAGTCTGCGACGACGGCTAGGCGGCAACGCTCGCCCCAGTGCACGCTCACTGCGGCGCGCCTACGTCGCCGAGCAGTCTTCCTAGCGTGCCAGCACTCGACTGGTATACGTGCACCCGTGCATGCCACTGTCCTCTTTCCTTGCCCGTTCCTTCCTTTATCCCTCTCCTTTATCCATACTTTTTACCGTTGTTCTAGTGTCCTTCATGGCATCCTCACCTCGCCATGACTCTTTCGTATCTTTTTGTGCATGTGGTCAGCCACCTTTATCGCCGCTGCTGACGTTCTTCCGTCACACTGCGTCTTTTTCGTACTATTACTGGGCACGCGGTGACTGATGTGACATGGGCGCCGCGAGCACGCATCTCTCTCTTTCTGTACATGTTCTGGCCAAGTTCTTTTGTCGCCGCAACCGCCATCACGATTTCATCGCTGTCCCTGCTACTACGCTGTAACGAATCACTAGCCGCTATTACCGACGCCGACGCACAGTTACAAGGCACGCACACAAACACACACATACATATGCACATTACGCTGCATCCCATCTACGCTTTGCCAAGGCGCGCGCCTCCCATCTTGCGTTTGTATCCGCTGATTATTATCATTATTACCATTGCGCCGCTCCAGCAATACGTGCGTGGCTGTTACTTTCATCCATTCCGCTCTGACCTGCTATGCTACATTTTTACGTCGCGTCGGCGTTCCATCTATTGTGCTTGCAAATGAAGAGTTGTTGATTTGCCATCGACATCAACGTGTGTGTGTGTATGTGTGTGCGTGGATGTGTGGATGTGGATGTGTTGGACGTGTGTGGGGTTGATTTCGGATAAACACGGCGGAAACAGCATATCCCGTCCTTCGCGCGCTCCTTTATCCTTCGCTACCGCCAGCTATCACGGTTACCGACCGGATCTCCAGGCCACGCTGAATTACTAGCATCACACCGGCTCTTGCCATGTCCACATACGCTGTTTCGAACGCACACCGTCTGCACACGGGCTACCACCACCCGTTGCTGCGCGAATGGCAGCGCTGTGCCAATGTTATCACGCGTAGTTCTCTGGTCTATCCCATCTTTGTCGTGCCTGGCAAGGGCGTCAAGCGCGCCATTGGCTCGCTGCCCAACCAGTATCAGTAAGCAGCAGTAGTGGAGGCAGCAGTAGCGCGTTCTAGCGCAGAATACCTGTTGCTGATGCCTTTGATCGGCCATATTTGTCAGATGGAGCGCAGATCGGCTGACTGAGCTGTTGGATCCGCTGGTGGCCAAGGGTCTGCGCGCGGTCATTGTGTTTGGCGTGCTGGATGGCCAGGAGGGCAAGGATAACGCGGCAACGCTAGCTGATGCAGAGACAGGCCCGGTGGTGCCGGCCGTGCGTCTGCTACGCAAGCACTACCCAGACTTACTGGTCGCCTGTGATGTGTGCCTGTGCGCCTATACGTCGCACGGTCATTGCGGCGTGCTGAATGCGGAGAACGCTATTGACAATGCGACCAGCATTCGGCGCATCGCCCAGGTGGCTGCCAGCTACGCGCAGGCCGGCTGTCAGATGATTGCGCCGTCGGATATGATGGACGGCCGGATCGGCAGCATCAAACAGGCTCTGCGGGAGGCAGGCCTAGACCACCGCACTTGCGTCATGAGCTATAGCGCCAAGTTTGCGTCTGCCTTTTACGGACCGTTCCGGTGAGCAGTCGCCCGGTGATCAGACGACGACACGTGCAGCTAACAAGCGTGTTATGCGGCATGACGCTGTGGTCCACCAGCGATGCGGCCAACTCGGCACCAAAGGGTGATCGTCGCTGCTACCAGCTCCCGCCGGGTGCTCGCGGCCTGGCCATGCGTGCTATTGTAAGTAGATCCGGTGGCAGCCGAGACTGGCAATGGATGCTCATCCTGTGTCTGGCGATAGCGTCGAGATGTTGCCGAAGGTGCCGACATGCTGATGGTCAAGCCGGGAACGCCGTATTTGGATATCGTCCGCGATTGCAAGGAACTGGTACGCCTGCCCACTGAGCAACGCTGTATTGCTTGCGACCGTTCACACATGCGCGCGCATGTTTCTTTGCCTCTTTTCTACACAGAGTCCGGAACTCCCTATTGCCGTGTATCACGTACGTTGTGCTGTGCGGTACATGTTGTGTATCGCTAACCACGGTATTCGTACAGGTGTCTGGCGAGTACGCCATGCTCCATCACGCAGGCGCCAATGGCGTATTTGACTTGCGCACCGCAGTGCTTGAGACGATGGACGGATTTGCGCGTGCGGGTAAGTGCGACCAGCCTTGCAAGCCATGCAAGACGCGTACTCATCTCATGCATTGCGATTGCATCACGCTGGTCTTTGACGTGTAGGTGCAAGCATCGTGTTCACCTACTACACTCCAGAGCTACTCGAATGGCTGGATGCGTAGTTGTGCAGTTGATTAAAGTGCCACAAGAAAGGCGATTCCCACGCTGCGTCATCCCAGAATGCCCGCCTATACCTCCAGCTTGCTTCTTTCTCTCTAGCAACCAGCCCAGCACCGCATCGCACCGCACTGCACCGCACCGTTTGATCCGCCGCTATCAGCACCATGGTACAGAAGCTGACACAGGAAGAGCGAGACCGCCACTTGCCCGCCCTCCTGCAGGCCGGCTGGCAGCTTGTAGACGGTCGTGATGCTGTGAAGCGCACCTTTGTGTTCAAGGATTTCAACGAAGCGTTTGGTTTCATGGCCCGTATTGCTCTGCGCGCAGACAAGGTCGACCATCATCCAGAGTGGTTCAACGTGTACAATCGCGTCGAGATTACCTGGTCGACGCACGACTGCCAGGGCTTGTCGCAGCGGGACCTGGACATGATCCAGTTCTGCAACCAGGTGGCCGCACCATACACGCCGTAATAACGACCGCAGCATGCTTGTCGGCAATGCCAAACCGTTGCATGCGCAGACCTGACGCAGCCTGAATATACTGTTGCTCTACCAACTGGTTGGGGAATCTGTGAGCCCTTTCGTTCCGCTTGGTCTGCTGGCGTGAAACCGTATCCCCGCATGGTTTGCCTGTCTGCCCGTTTGCTGCTCCTTTCCTGTATTGCGCTAAAGCCACTCAATTCACCTCTGCACGCGCGCCTTTACGTCGGCACGCTTCTCGTTTTCTCTACGTGCTAGAGCTTGCCAACGCCGGTGCACCGTGGCAGTTTTCCTCTTGCGCGCTGGGTGCCGTAGTGCCTGCTGTGGCGGCCATTACTGGTTTTATGGCGGACGAAACGAGCCGGTTGCTCAAAGAGGCGTCGCGTCGGCTAGCCGCTTCTACCGGAGCCGGACCCGGAGCCGAACCCGGAATGGCGTCCAACACGGCAACTGCACGCCGTCCAAGCCATGGCGCTGGCAGTGAGCCGAGCAGCCGGCCTAGCGGTCTGACGCTTCACGCGCCCCTGCAGGCCGCACCAGACCAGAGCGACCGAAAACTCAAGACGACCGTGCCCACATTGCCACTAATCAGTACCGAGTCGAGCACGCGCCGGCGTCCACCTCGCACTGTACGTGCCGACGTGGCAGAGTCCAGCAGCCGTGACAAATTCCAGGCCAGTGTGGACCCAGCCGACGCGGCCGCGACTGAGGAATCGCTGCAAGAGGACCCCAGCGTTGGCGAGCAGGTGGATGCATTTCTGGAAGGTAGGACACCTGAACGCAATGGCGTGACGCCATGTGCCTAGCTGACACGCTCGATGCTGGCATGCATACAGCGGACAAACTGCGCGATACATGTATGTACAACCGATTGGATCTACGCGTGACTGTATGCACTTACTGCCGTTGCGCGACTAAACAGGCTATCGGCTACTACGCTGGGAGGATCCCATGTACACTGCGGTGGCGCTGGTTATTTCGTTAGCGGCGGTCTCGCTGACTGCTAATCAGTCACCGCTCGTCATCATGCTGGCGGTATCGACGCTGTCGCTGGCTATGGGCCTGATTGGCTTTCGGCTGTGGGAGTTGCTGGTGGGTCTAGTGCGGTTACGCGAGTCGGCCTATCTACGACGGTGAGCATACCTGCCTAGCCTGCCAGCGGCCAAATGCTTATTGGAATGGTGTGCGCAGAGCACAGTCCATTACAAAGTACAAGGAACACATTGCCGAAGGGCTGGCCAAGCTAACACGCGCTGGTATTGCCTGGTGGCTGGATTTGATCCTCGTCAAGGATGAGAAAGAGTCGCTCAAGGTCAGAGAGCGCACATGCGCACTGTCGAATGCTGAGCGGCTAACTTGTCGTCTTGCACAGGCTTTGGCGGTTTGCTTTCTCCTCTGGATGCTGTGTCTGGTATGGCCAAGTTGGATCACCATGGATGCGGGTAGGCCGTATTAGCCTTGTTTCTGTACTGGCGCAACGTAGCGATGTACTGATGGTGGTTTGCAAGCAGCGGTAGTCTGCCTATTTTTGCTGCCCAAGCTTGGCCATGAATTGCGTCCGGCTGGTCAGCAGCTGGTAGAGCACCTTCGCGGAGAAGAGTGAGCAGTTGGCAGCCATCTATGTTTGGGACATGCGTATTCTATTGCTTATAGGGCTGTGTTCGTCCATGCGTAGCTTTGGTCGTGTTTGCAATGAGGTGGGCGCATACATGCATACACTCAACAATCGCGTCGCCGAGTGGTTGCTGGAGCGTTTGAAGCGTTCTCCGACAGAAGACAACATGTCATCGTCATCATCGGCGGCAGTGCCGTCGGATGCGAGTCTGGCGGATGCGTCGTTTGACGTGCATTCCAGTCAGACGCAGGACATGTAAGTACCAGTTCGATGCATTTCTAGTAAATACTTGACCTGATAGTCGTGTCAACAAGTGTGTTATGATGAGTCAGTCTACATTGGAGGAGCACCTAGACAAATAAAACCGTGAGGGTCTATTATAGTGAGCACTGCTTACGGCAATCTCAGCAAGTGTACTACGCTACCATCCCACTTGTTGACACTCGCCTATCGACCGCCTTCATGGAGGAATCGCCACCGCTAGCATTGCGCTGGGAACGCGGCTGCTTGTTTCTTGTTGGCACCACTGTAGACCAGGCAGGCGTGCAGGATTCACTGCCACCAAAGCTGAACGCATATCGCGCAGCTCGCGCCACGCGTGACGGAACCCACCACCACGTTACTCTGTGCCATCGTGCAGAGCTAGCCAGTCTCAACGGTGCGCATGCTGACAAAGCGACAGACACGCCAGACAATGTATTTGCCACATGGCTGAGCCAGAGGCGTACGCACAGCAACAGTCTCATCCTTTTGACGGACCTGGCTGCAGCACTGAAGCGATGCGGTCATATGGCAGACCGCCGGTGGCAAAGTGACGACAACGCATTTGCATTTGCCGATCTTGGCCTTGGATGTGGCGGTGGCGACAGCGTCTACTTTAAGGTGCTTTGCTGGCCGTTTGGCGATCTAGTGCGCGCCGCACTTGGCCTGCCGCCAAAGCAGTTTCACATTACCATTGGATTCCGCGACGCGGATCGCCACGACATTGACAAAGGGCCACACAGTCTGCTGGCGCTCCGCAGCGACGTGGCCGGCAAGGGTGGCGATGGCCACCATGCAGATGAAGAAACGTCGCCAGCCCATTTGATCTCGCTCGAGCGTGTGAAGCAGGCGAGAGCTGCAGCCTGCGTTATTGGTAGTACACAGCGTGGGCACGCGGAAGCACTCGCAGTGCTTGATGCATTGGAGGTGATTTTGTTGAAGCGGCAGGAGCAGCAGGAGGCAGGCATGTCTGCATCAGCCGACGTGACTCACGCGGACAGTGACCTACAGCTGGCCTTGCTTAACGCACGCGCTTCTCTGCTGGATCGTATCAAGGACACGGCAGCTTTGGAAAGGCTTGCGCTGCGCATGATACTCCAATGGCCCCAGCGTCCTGAGGGATACATTCGTCGAGGTGACGCTTGGCGTCGACAGCAGCGCTGGGCGGATACAGTACATACCTGCTGGACGGCACTCGTCTGTCTGGATGTAGTGGCAGAGCGTAGAGCCCGAGATTGCACGCGAGCCTATGTGCATCGGATGCTCGCTCGCTGTCAGCGTTACGCTGAGGTACTGCCAGAGCTCTCTCTTACCAATGCACCATCGGTCATGGCAGATGAAATGTGGTCAGCGCGACAACTCAACGCATATCCGCAGGCGCGTAATGCGTTTTGCGAGTATTTGGCAACTTGCACCGTGTTGAAAGCGCACCAACAGAAAAACCAGCACGACGCATTGGACAACGCAATAGACACAAGGATTGGCAGCCACGAGGTTGATGGCGGCGAGGCTGTAGTCGTGGACAACGATCGCCCAGCGGCCACCGAGCCACGCTGGCTGATGCGACATGGTCGACCGGTGCACAAGATGCCACGGTTCTTTAGCTGGGTTGTACCGGGCTTTTTGGCGGGCATGTCGACGCCACGCAATGCAGACGATATACGCGCTCTACGGGCTCTCGGCATCACTTTGGTGGTTACAGCCACCGAGGAGGAACCGCTAAGATCTGAATGGTTTTCCACAGCGGCCGACGGTGAACAGGATGCTCAAGCCACTGGTACATTGCCTACGCCGTCTATTCGTAACCTTTTCTTGCCGACGCGAAACTACGATCCACCGTCGGAAGCTCAGATGGACGCGTTTCTATGTGCTGTTGCAAGTGAGCATGCATTAGCGCGCACGCATGAGCCACAGGCAAGCAAGACATGGCGTGCTGTCCTGGTTCACTGCGGCGGCGGTAAGGGCCGTGCTGGCTGCTTTTTCGTTGGATACCTGCTGCGCTATGGCACAGCCACTCCCTGGCCATTGTGCACTGCTTGCCTACACCTACTACGGGATGCATCTACGCACGCATCCATGACTGATGGCAACCGTTTGTTTGCTTGCCAGAATGCTGATTGCGTGCACAGTCGCCCGCCTACCATGACAGCAGAACAGGCTGTAGCGCATCTGCGCCAACTCAGGCCAGGCAGTATAGAAACACGCCAGCAAATGGCGTTCCTGCGCCACTTTGCCAGTACACTCTGGAGACGCTATCAATGCGGCCAAAGCACAGAAGAGCGAGATGACGCCTTGAACGCTGTTGACAATGCCATCACCTCTGCCACACACAGTAATCCCATCGCATCTTCAGCTGACGATTCGGGCCCTGCCATAGCAGTGGAAGGCGATGCTACTATAGACCCCCATGTGTTGCTGCTGGTTGGTTTACCGGGCAGTGGCAAGTCGTGGTTTGCCAAACAGCTAGCAGAACGGGATGCGCGCTGGCATGTTGTGTCCCAAGATGAAGCGGGCGGCCGCGCAGCATTTGAACGCATACTAGCCAGTCACGGCCGACAGCTGAGCGATCAACACCGACTGATTGTCGACCGTTGCCACATTGACGCAGACACGCGTGCGCAGTCACTACGCGTTAGTTTTACGCCGGCACGAGAACGAGTCGCGATCGTCCATCTGACGACATTGCCGGCCGTATGCAGCGTTCGCGCACAGCGGCGTCTCAGTCATCCAACGCTTCGAGGTGCGCGTGCTGAACGGGTTGTCGCACAGATGGCCGATCGTCTAGTGCCGCCGACGCTGGCAGAAGGCGGTGCGGCGACGATTTGGCGAACTGGCGTGCCAATGGGGGTGCAGCAGTTGCTGGCACGCTTTGCGCGTGAGGCAGCTACAACGGTGACCATGGCCGTCGGTGCCACGGCCGCCAGTCAACGGCCGTTGAATCCTAATCGGCCACCTGTGCCTCGGCCGACACGTAGCCGAGAGCGTACCCTGCCGACAAAAGATCTGGAGGGTCTCATCAAGTATCCGCGCACACGGCACCTGCTGAATCTGGGTGCGGCAACGCGGGACGATCTAGTGCTAGCGGCCGATGACGCCGATCGCTTTCTCGCGCTGCATCGGGCCCATGCGGATCGGCTGACCGTGGAAGAGAAGCTGGACGGCGCCAACATTGGCATCCGACTTGTTTCCGGCTGGACGGCCGCCATGGGCCGTTCGCCGCGCGCCTTTCGCGTTCAGAATCGCTCGCACTTTGTGAACAGCCGAGACCATGAGCAATTTCGACCTTTGGATGCCTTTCTCTATCAGTATCACGATGCGCTTATCCATCTACTCACGGCTCATCCCATCGATGCGGCGCCCAAGGAGGAGTGCCAGCTCGTGGGTGATGACATCGATGGTGCGACCGTGACGGCGCCGGATGCATCTGCAACTGGACGAACGCCGACAGCAGCGCCGAATGAACGGATCCTTTTTGGCGAATGGCTCGCCGCTCGCCATTCGGTGGCCTATACTCGGCTGCCGGCGTACTTTGTCCCCTTTGATCTATTGGATACGCGCAGCGCACGTTTTTGGTCACGTCGCCGCTTCACCGCGCTGCTTGCCGACACGGACTTGCCCAGGGTACCGCGGCTGCCGGTTACCTGGCCAGGGCTGCAGGTGGCTATCCAGGGTGACCAGCCGACGGCCTGCGTGGATACCGCTTGCATGCGCGATGCGCTGCTGGCCAGTCTTGAGCGGCCGTCGGCGTTTGGCGATACAACCGTAGAAGGCGCCATAGTACGGGTGGATGATGCGGCCGACCAGTGGCTGCTGGACAAGGTGAAACTGGTGCGCGCCGACTTTGTTGCCGGCTGCGCCGACGGCCACTGGTCACGACGACGCGTCGACTGGAACCAGGTGCAGCTGCACGCACATCGTGCTGGCACGGCAGACGCGTCCGTAACCACCACGCTCGTATAAACGCAGGTTCCTCGGTCGGCATGACGCAGGTGATGTCTACCTCGATCTAGCCATTATGTTTGTCTGTCCCACCGTGCGAACCCATCGCCATTGGTGTTGGTCACTTGACAATGCTGGGGTAGGCGTGTCCTACGCGCGATAACTAACGGCGCCGCGTGCTACGGCACACACGGCAAGCATTCCAGGCCAGATGCTTCGGCGGATACCCGAATGCGTCCGCCCCCTGTCAACAGCCGGCCAGCCTGGCTGCACCTTGTGGTGGTAGCATGATGGCCGTTGTGCTCGGCGGTTGTGTTGTTGGCACGGATGGCCGGCTACAAGGCGGTCGTCTGCTTGCGCCTGTCGTATACCACGCGATAGCGACATACGCCCGCGCACATGTATGTATCGAGGCGCGCGCATGCTCATCCAACAGCATACACACGCACGTATGTACACGCACACGCCAACGCAGATTCACCTGACTGACGCAGTAGGTGGGTAGGTGGGTGTGTCCACGATCCTTGCGGCTACACCACACACACAGACAGACAGACAGACACACACACACGCTGCGCTTGACGACCGCCTGTCCAGACCAGCCACCAGTACGCCCACTGGTCCTTTTGCGGCAGCGACCAGTATGACTGTCGCGACTGCAGTTGTTTCCACTTTTGCACGTCGTCACCACGACGGTTTACTACGTGCATATGCGCACCAGGTTACGTTTTCTCCCGCCCACCTTCCGCCCACGCTTGCTTCTTTCGCTCTCTTGTTCTCGCTGCTGCCGCTACTTCTTGAGTGTGTGTGTGTGTGCGCGTGTATGTGCATCGGTTGGCCTTGACCCAGCAACGCCGCCCTCGCCATCGTTGCCACCACGCTAGCTAGCTTGTGCAAGCGCATCGCGGCGCTATAGGTCACCTGCTGTCGGTGCAGGCGACTATTGTACATGCATCTTGGCTGACCGCCTAGGCTATCGCCGCTCCTGTCGTAAACTTGTCACTTACACTGTCCCACCTCATCTCCTGTCACTGCTCGTTCACTCGTCCTCTCCTGGTCCTTTCACTCACTCTTCAGTTCTCTCTATTATTGCACCTACGACTCTACTATTACCGCCACCATTGACTGCCGCTATTATTCCGTCCGGTGCCCTTGTTACATTCCCGCCCTCTTCGCACGCTCACCAGTCCGCTTTCAGCCTGCCGTCGCTGTGACGCTACTTTGCCTGGCGCAGTTGTGGATGGTCTATGTCAACTTGTCTTGACGCTTATCTATTCTCACCCGTTCACCATCGCCGCTATTGCTGCACCCACGCCGAGCAAGCACCACCTGCCTTTGACCGTGGCACGCTGGTACACCCGCAGAGACGTGCGTGCTATCTTCCTGCCGACCACTGTGGTACGTTTTGTCGGATAGGTCGGAGACGGTTTTCGTGTGTTGGTTTGCCTCTTGCCAGTGTCGCCTTGTTGGTGACGCTGTAGTGGCCTTGATCGGATCCGATCACCCTGTTCATGTTTTGCCTGCTCCGCATCGGGCGTGCGTGTGTGTGGGTATGAGGATGAGTGTGTCATGCGAGGCTATTCCACTGGGAGCGTTTTTGAGTGACCGCCCTACGCTACTCCGCCTGCTCCGACTATCCTCAGCGCCAACGGTAGGGTCGCCTGGCCCATGCCACTAGACTGGCGCACACTCTGTCATGGTGTCGTCGTGTGAATCTACGCTCTCTGCAGGCTTGTAGGCACACACATACATACATACTTGTAGACTGGCACATGCTGGCGCTTTTCCTTTTCTTTACCAACGACGACGACGACAACGACGACGACGACCACAACACTGCTGTTCCACCCTTGGTTGCCATTGCGGCTACAGCATTGATCCACCTCCAAGCCCTCTTCTGCCCTTTATCCACACGACACGCGCTTTCTTGGTGTAACTGTGTGTGCCGCCGCCTCAGGCAGACGCCGCCTTCCCCTCCACCTCGTTCCGTCTCCCTTTCGCCGCTGCCGTCGCTTGTCACCATTACGTTGGCCGCTGTGGTGACGATTGTGTCTACGCCTTTTACGCAACGATTCCCGCTTGACCGTGTCTTCTGGCCAGACTCGCGTTCGCTCCTTCCCACCACCGCCCCTCCCTCCTGCGTGCTGCCGTTCGTTTGCGCTCTCTCGTTGGCCGCACTTGCTGAGACTGCTGCGCGCACGTCTACCGTAGGGTAAGTGCAGGTGTGGCGCTGCAGCACCTTGGTGCTTCGCATATCAGAGAACGAGTTTGCGGTTTGCCCGTCGACTGGTTCCAACCACGCGACGCGATGGGTGCGTCGATGCGCGGACGCACAGGCGCGCATGCGCGTCGCCATATGGGTCGGCCGCCACCGAGTGGTGCCCTTTTCTTGCTTATCACGGCGGCGCCACAGTGTGAAGCATACGCCGTGCCGCACGCGCTGCAGAACCTTTGAGCGAGCATGCGTGTGCATACAGGTTGTGAACGCTGCCTTGTCCGGCGTCGCATGCTTCCTGGCTACCGCGTGCGGTGCTTTTTCTCTCTCACAGTCGCCAACGCTTCTCCTTGTTCCTGGCATCCACCACCACCACTACCACCACCATTACCACTACCATCACCTTGTCTTTTCTATTTTTTGTTATCTCACGACGGCGTGTTGCCCAAACTCGTCGTTCTCACCCGTCTTTTACACTCATCCACATCCTCCTCCTGTGTGTGTGTGCGCGCGTGTGTGTGCGTGTGTGGCATCGTTGTATCTACGTTGATCTCGCGGCTGGTCTCCCTTGCCGCCACGCCTCATTACACGAAGCATTGCACACTTGCGCCGTCGCACCGACTTGTGCCTGCTTTCCTTTTCCGACAGCGCTTGCACTTGTCGTTGGTGCCTGTGTTTGCGTGCGTTCGGCATTCATATCGATACACGCCCTGCCGCGTCGGATGGGCTTTCCTCGTTTCGCTTCTCCTTTTGTATACACACGTGCTTCTACCGCACATCTGCTGTTGTCGCTGCTGCCGCCGACGCTATCCTAGACGCTGGACGTGGTCGAGGCACGTGTAACTAACGTGTCAGCCCTGCCATTTGCTTTGTCTGCCTGTACCCTGGATAGATTCACATAGGACCTGTGTGTCTGCGTGGTTTGTGTGTATCAACAAGCAGCGCCCCTCTGGCTCGAGACGGCTCTCGCGCTCTTCCACTCCCACCCACGCACGCACGCCGTTTGTCCGATACGACGTAAGTGCACCGTTTCGTGTGGCTAGACCCTCGCTAACGAGTCAGCGACCGGGTTGGCCACCCACCCACACCCACATATCCTGCATCGAATAGCTTCGTCGTCATATCAGGCACCTGGTTTCCTTTTCATTGGCTTTTCACTGTGTTTCAGCCAGCGTGAGTGGTCGGATGAGGTGACTTTGCTCACGCATACATTCACTCACACTTGATTCACCGCCTCACGATCCACCGCTTGCTCCTTTCCCTCCCTTTTCGTAGCCTCTCTCCTCCCGCTCCTTCATCATTCCTCGCCGTGATCGGTTGGCCCGCGGGTAACCCACTGCGCGCGGACGTGTTCGCTCTATTGACAGGTTGCTAGCCCGCTACGCCCCCTGTCTTCCCTTGCTCTTTCACTTGTTGGCGCCTGCCGATCCTTTTTATTATTCCTTCGTGTTATCTCTTAGCTTCGTTTGTTGGTTATCATTCCTCAGCAGGCCCTCTCTCCCTCTCGCTCCACTCCATTCTACGTCCTTGCCACGGTGTCTGCACCGCATCACGCATCCGCACGCACGCAGTCCGTCTCGTTGCTTCGTGCGCCATTCTTGTTGCCCGCAGCACACCTTTGCTCGCTCTCGCACCTCTCTCTCGCTGTCTCTTTTCGCTACACCTCATACACTGCTTAGCACGCCTGCCGCCGCCGTTGCTCTGCGAAAGCCGCTGCTACCTGTTTCTTGTTTGCCATCAGCGCCGACTTTTGTAGTCTGCTACGCTGCGACGCTGCTTTTCGCCCGCTTCGTTACCCTGGCCACGCTGCATCGTGGTCATCGCTCCTAAAAGGCGACCTGTAGGATACATCTCGCGGTCTGCCACCCTACGCCGCTCTCTGCTCCGCCTGCGTGTGCGAGTGTGTGTGTGTGCTTTCTTTTGCACTTGGTTCCACGTCCTCCTTCCATTACGCGCCACGATCCTGCCGCTTTCGTTCCACAGCACTCGGTTGCTCTCCACGCCTGCACGTTTCCTATCTCCCTCCTCCTCTATCTTTGACCGGTCTAGACGGAGCGTGGTCAACGTCGCTCGCCGTTCATACTCTTTGCATATTCTCTCTCCTTGGCGCTTTGCGCACGTACGTTCGGTCGCGGTCACGGTGTGGTTATTGCACTGTGTGCTGTAACGCGTGAGCTACCCTGCGTATGCCTGCACACGCTTAGCGCGTGCTCTGTCTTTTCCCTCACCGCCAAGACGCGGTGCTGCCACCAACACCACGTTGCGGTGCCCCTGCCTTGCACGCTTGCCGTCCATCTGTCCAGCCTACGCCGGTAAGCGCTGATAACTTGTGCGGATGTCTGGGGCCCAGGGCTGCTTAGCTTACCTAGGTGCGGTTTAGTCCAGTAGCACAACGCTGGCGGTTCTTCTGGTGATACACGCACACACTATCGGCTCTTCGTGTGCTTAAACGGTAAGTGTCGTACATACCGACAGCGTGTGCTGGGCCGCATATTGGCTGGCGCACAGGCGGGTGCTGCACCGGCTGTTCGTTTCAGAGCGGCCGTAATGCCGATGCCCGAGCGGTGGCAGTCTGTTTTGCCATATTGGCCCGCTTCGGCAATGGCTACTTGCCCCTTTGATGATACGCTCCTTCCTTTTACCAACATTGTCGCCTCCACCTCACTCTCCCTTCTTTGCTTGCCTCTACGACTTTTGTTCGCTCTCTTCCTCCTCCTCCTCCTCCTCCTCCTTGTCACCTGCCAACGACTCTCGCTCCCTATCCATCCTGGCCTTTAGTGTGCTGCTGCTACTGCTACTGTTGTTGGCTCACTTGCTAGTGGCCATCTCTGCTGTGGCTGCTGTGGTGCCCCTGGCCATCCTTTCTTGGTTCATACTTGCCTCGTGCTAGTCGTGCCTTGTATTATCCGTTCGACACCGTTTTACCATTGCTGTTGCTGGTGTCGTGGTCGTCGTCACTCTACATCCTCCCTTTCCTTCTCTTTATTCGCCCTTGACACCGCTGCAGTTGCTGCCTGTCGTGTGCATCTCCACCTGGCTGGCCGTGCGCTCTCTCTCTCTCTCTCTCTCTCTCTCGTCACCCATTCGCCTTTTCTTTGACGTACACCACCTGTGTTCGTCTACACAGCTCACCTTTCTCCCCTCCTCTTCGCGTGCATCTTTCTCTCTCTCTCTATTCTGACCCGTCGTCTCTGGGTCGTGCTTGCACTGGGTTTCGCGCACAAAAGCATCGCCACTGGCGTCTGTCGCCTTGAAGCTATCGCTGCAGCGACTAGCACTCCACTCTGTCCGTCCCATACTGTTTTCTCTTCTCCTTTGACGCTTACGTTCTCTGTCAGTTTCTCCGCTTTCCTTGGCGTCTACTCCTGGTTGGCGTTTCCATCAAAGCACCCGCCCACACACACGCACCATCTCGTCCAAACTTGCTCCCACTGATACGCTGGCCGTGTATAGTGGTGTCTGCATATTTGTCGCCCAGACGGTCGTTGCTATTGCTAGACTGTCGAGTTGACTGCCCAAGCACGTTTTTGACTTGCTGCTGTTGCGTGTGTGTTTTCGGGCACAGACATTGTCGCCTCTGTATGTGTGCTACCGCGGCCACGACCACGCTATGCTATAGATCCACACGGTATCAGTGATGCTAATCAGCGCGTTTCCGTTGCCCTATGCTCCGTTAGATCAACAGGTGCCACCGCCATTGCTGCACGCTTTTCTCTGGCTGTTTCGGATCACCCGCGCCAACGTCCTCTCAAAAAGTCCGTTACTGGACACTGCGCACGCGTGATTCTCGCCGCCGCACCCTTCACTGCAGTTATACACGGTGCTTGCGTAAATAGCACGTTTGCATCAGCCACCGCCGCCTCCACGACCGCCTCCAGCCCATTTGCACGGTGCTGGCTACTCTCTCTCTCTCTCTCGCTCCGTACCTTGTCGCTATATTCCTAGAGCCGCACGCTTTCATCGTCGCCAGTCGTCTGGCTTCCTGTTGCCATCCTTCATTACCATCTACGTTACGTCTGATTGATTGCGCTGCAAGATGATTGCTGCCGCCACGTATCCGCCCCAGCTGCCGACCATCGGCTACACTGCACATTCGACCACAGCTGGACACGGATTCTACAACCAGCGCCCGTCGACCAACGGCGCCGACCATCGGGCCCAGAAGCGCTGGACCATGCCTATGGCCAACGTGGCCGCGCTGATGGCCAACCAAATGACGCCGAGCCGCGCCATGACCGAGCTGTGCGCTGTCGCACTCGGCGTCCTGTATCCCAACATGCTTCGTTCTGGTGAGCGCGTCGAGATGCGCCGCTTCATCCAAGCGATTCTAGAGTCGTCGGCCGTGTCGGCAGATGTGGTCCTTCTCGCGCTCTACTACCTGCGCCAGACCGCCGAGAGCGAGGCTTCGGTGCCGCTGCAGCGTGCCGTGGTGGTGGACGCGGAGGGTCTGCGTGTCGACGGCGGAGACTGTGCCGTCGCGCCGCTGCCGCCGACCAACGACATTGCCATGCGCATCCGCTTTGTGGCTGCGCTCACGTGTGCGCACAAGTTTGACGCGGATGCTGCGTACACCACGCGCACCTGGGCGGATCTCGGTGGCCTGGACACGCCGGCACTCGTGCGTGCCGAGCGCCATCTGCTTGCTCGTCTGGACTTTAAGCTTAATGTGTCTCGCGACGCTCTGACGCATCTGCGCGCCGAGATTGAGCGCTGGATGTCGTCGGCCGCCAGCGGTTATGACAAGTCTCAGCACGCGTTCTACCAGCAGCCGTCGCAGCACTACCCGCACCACGCGCACCGCGTGACTGGCGTGCCGAGCCGCTGTCCGTGCACCGCCTGTGCCGTCTACCCGGCGGACGCGGTCAGCCCGACCACCAGCCCCCCTTGCCTGGGTGAGGCCTGGTCGCCGGTTCACGATGGTGCCGTTGCACCCTACGCCTTTGACATGGCCTGGCCGACCACGCCCACCGGTCCAGTCGCCGCTGCCGACGACTACTTTACGGCCGCACACTACCGCCAGCACTATGTCCACCCCGCCACCGCCACGGTGGTGGGCGGCACCCACTATTACGACATGCCGCAGCCCTACCACCACCACCACCAGGCTGCATCGCCAGTCGCCTATGCCGCGCCCACGGCGGTCATTGCCATGCCGGAGCCGTCGACGACGCCGACGCATCACCAGCAGCACCCGGTCTGGCCTGGCCTGGCAGCGTACCCGGCGCAGCACATGTCGGCCATGGCTGACTGTGCCTTTGACCTGGCGTTCTCGCACATGGCTGCCATGCCGCAGCCGGTTGCCTTTTACGCCTACTAAGGAGCTTAGCTCCAATGCGTCGGCCGACCAACCGCCACAGATAGCATGCACGAGCCGTCAGCTGTTGCTGCTACGGCTACTGTTCCGGTGGTCGGCAGTGCGACCAAACTGCGAACGCGCGGCGATCATGCCCGTGTCGGTTTGGCCTTTGCACGCGCGTTAGCGTTCATTCTTATCGTCGACGATCGTGGGCTATACATGCCGTCGACTGTCCCTGCCGTCGCAGGCCGCGTTCCTCGCCTGTGACCACAGCGGCCTTTCCCTCTCTCTATTCCTACTATTTCTAGTATTACTGTTGCTAGCAATAAGCCATGCCTGGTGCCGACCGGCGTAATGGACACGGCGTGCGACCGGATCGTCCGGTCAGCGCTGCTGCTCTGCACTGTCGGCCCGCCCGGTGCTGGACTCGTCCTTGTTGCCGCAGCCGTCTGTCTGCTATTTGCTAGTGATGGTTACCGCCTTTTACCTTTCACACTCTGCTCTAGACGGAGCCTAGCTTGGGCTCCTGGCCTACCCACACTTGCTCAAATGCTTCCACACGCCTGTCGTGTGCGGACTGCTACTGCCGCTACAGGTACTCTCTCCACACCAGCTGCCTTTTCGGCGTTACTCGACTGCTTTGACTTTTTTTGACTGATCAGAATGATCCAGCACCGCCGTCGCCGCTGCCATCCGCGTCGGATGTTGAACTGCGCGTTGCGACGTTGTCGGCAAGTCGACCGATCCGATCGCTTGCTGTATCGTCGAATATTTTATACCAACGGCACTCGACTTTGTCGCGCTGGTGGTGACGACGGCCAGTGCTGGTCATCCACACACACATGCTCACTCTCACTCTCACTCACGGCTAGCTTTTGCTACGCCACCTTCTTTCGTTGCTCGCACGCACCATCTTGATCGCGCTTGCACGGCTGCCACAGAACGTGGGCATTTCTTGTGCTCCTCATCATGCTGACATGCTACCACTCCAGTTTGCCTGCTCACATCGTCCTGCCCTGCCCGGCGTTGTTTCGCGGCTATTCTTCCTATGCGCACTGCGCAAGCACTCGCTGCTTGCACCGCCATCATACTCACAAACCACAGCCATCCACACTCCTCTCTCTCTCCCTCTCTCTCTCTCTCCTCTTCCCCTTTCTCGCAGTCTCTCTCTCCACCTCTCCTCTGCTCGTGCTTTGGTTCATCTCGTTTCTTCTTCCGCTGTCGCAACCATACCCTGATCACTAGCCGTTTGTATCGTCGGGAAGACTCATTTTTTGCGCGAATTGTGAAATCGCATACTACATACGCTTTTTGCACTATTTCCGCGCCCGGTGACATGCATGCGTTAGCGGGCTGTTCATGCCGCGACGCTGCTGCGGGCAAACCATACTGGCCCTATAATGTGGCATGTGTGGCCCGGGGAGGTGGCGTAAACCCTACCTCTATACCCATGACGGTTGTGTTTGTCGATCATTGGCGTGCAATGCTGTTTACTAAACCGTCCAATTAACTGTGCACAGAGCATACTTTGCTTTATAGTCTACTCAAAGGAAGCCTGCATTGCGGCATTTTCGCTATAATGTGGTGCCCGTAAATGTGTTAGCGATCGAATAGTCACTGTACATTCGTCAGTACGCCCTTCAACATACCGTAGCTGTACCGGACGATCATAGCGCGACGTTGGTTGATCGCACGGTGCCGGCAAACCATGTGGACAGGCGATGCGCGACTGTCCAGCATTCTGCCGCCAGACTTGCTTAGCCATATGTCGCAGTCGCTGCATCTGCACGCGCGTACCTACCGTTGTATCGGCTGCGTTATTTCTGAATGCGCCTGACAGGGGCACAGGCCGGCGCATGAGATTGAGCCTGGCCGCTCCGAGCGGGCGCACGCCGGACGTCTCTCCTACACGGCGTGTTGTAAGCGTTGCTGTTGTTGTAAACTACCGACCGACGCACGCACTCTCTGCGCGTACCGTGTCGTGCCGCAAGAAGAAGCGCCTCTGGATGAATCCAGGCGCCCGACCGCACCGGTTGGCCTTGCAAAGGCTGGCTAGCACCGGCCGTCGGGTCAGCGTTGCGGAGCAGATCGTAGTAGCTGGCCATGGGCGGCGTGAGTGGGTGCAGGAAATAAGTGGTAAACAAAAGGTGGGGTGAAGCGTTTGCTTGCGTTTGGGCTTTACTTGAGATTATATGAACAGACAGACTCGGCAGGCAACGTAAACACACCTGCGCGCATTACGCATGCTCGCCTAGCTTTTCGAGTGCATCACACAGATTGGACATTTCGCTACGGATGTTCTGTGCGTAGTGCACCACCTTCTCCTTGGTGTCGAGCACTTCGATGGACTCGGTGTACGGGTTGTAGCGTACGCTGAAGGGCCGCTCGAGGTTGGCGGCAAAGGCGCGAACCTTGTCCTTGGCGTCCTTGAAGCTATCGGCGACAAAGTAGACGGGCTGGTATTCGGTGATGGGATACTTTTGTATTGCCACCTTGTTTGCGTCGAATGGCCGCCTCTCTGGCTTGTCCGAAAGGCTGTACTCGAGCTCGCCAAACGACGAGAGCAGACCGGCGCCAAATGCACGAACTTCGTCACCCTGCCTGCATAGGCCAAACTCGACCGTAAACCAGTAGATCTGCACTTGGCGTTAGCGGATGCTAGCGCAAATCTACCTGGTAACTGCAACTGCTTACCGTGGAAAGCTTCTCAATGTCCTCGTCGCTGGCGCCTAGTGATGCCAGACCGATTTCGTGTGAAAAGTCGGCAAAGTCGGGGTCGGCAAAAAGAGGCACATGACCGAGGAGCTCGTGGCACACATCACTACCGCGCGCGACATGGGGAATGTCGTCAGCAGGCTGTTGTGTCTGCTTCTGACGAATTACTCACGGTTCTGGCGTGTAGAGCGGCTTCGAGTGGTGGCGAATGTACTGCGTCGAGTTGAACACTCGGAAGGCCAGCGCATTCAAAAAGTCACGCGAGCTGAGCAGTCCCATGACTGGACGCAGCGTAAAGCCAGTGCATTCTGCCAGTGGTGATGTGCATGTTAGCTGAGTGTGCTATGCTGCCGCTGACGTAAGGACTTGCCTTTGAGGAAGCGCGAAATGTCTTCGAGCTGTGGAATGTTGTCTTCGCGGTAGCCGCAGTTCTGTTCCAGCAGCGGAAAGATGTAAAGGTGTTCGCGGCAGGCGTGCCCTTTATCCAACACACCTGCGCGCATTACGCATGCACTCGAAAAGCTAGGCGAGCATGCGTAATGCGCGCAGGTGTGTTGGATAAAGGGCACGCAGGTGGCGGAAGACAGCGCCCCTAAGGTGTGGCGTGTACGGCGTCGGCCATCAGCAGGCGCTTTAGACTGTTGGCACGTTGGTTCGCTTACCAGGTCTCGGTCTCTTCCTTGGTGTACTCGATGCGCGGAAGCGGATGACCACTGTGCGCGATAGAGCGAGCGCAAGTGTACCAGTCAGCAGATAGGTCGACAAGTTTGCGGCCATGCCAGCACGCGAGTGTGCTTACGTGCGATAGGTGCGAGCAATGCGCGTAATCTCTGCGCGACGCTTGCGATACACGGGATCCTTTGCGCCTGGATGGTCCGAGTCTGCACAAATCGGCACGCGTGCGTCAGCGCTGACTGCATGGCACTCTGCAAACGTGGCCATACATACCCAGTTCCTCGCCCATTTCGAGGACCTTCTCGGCAAAGCCATCCAAGTCGCTGATCTTGCGCGGGAACCATGGCGTCTGTTCAGCATTCACGCTGATCTGCGAGCTGCTGCCGACCAGACGGACGTTCTTGGTCAGCGGCTGTAGCTTCTTGATTACTTGCTCAGCCTGCGATAAAGGGGGCGGTCGTTGGTCGACAGAAGCAGGCCGTTTGCCGTCGCTGCGCTGCCCTACCTGATGGTCGTTTTGCGAGACAAAGTCGACGAAAAAGTCATAGTCCTGCTCGCGCGTGCGGCTCGGGCGCGACTCGATGCGCGTCAGCGAGACCTGGAGCTCCTTTAGCGCAGAAAGACAGTCGTCCAGGGCGCCAACACGGTCGCTGACCGAGAAGATAAGCGACGTGCGGGGCAGCTGGTGCTGGCTATTGGCACTGGTTGAGTGCAGCGAGGCAGAGTCGGTCGACTTGAACATGGTGGCTGGCTGGCTGGCTGACGGTGTACACTGAGAGCGGCTTACGGGTGCTGTGCGCGGTGAAGCAGGCGAGGCAAATGGCGGTAGCGAGAACAAGCGTCAGCAGGTGGTGGACGACACTGCCCGTTTAAGATATTCTTAACCACAGCAATAGTAAAAGTAGGCCACCACACCAGAATGCCTGTACTACTAACCGTGGGAATCAACGGCCACGCTGGAAACGGTCAACTCACACACCGCCACTCAGCCGGAGACGACCCTAGCGCACCGCAAGGCCAGCGCCGTTGTCCTGTTGGGGCTCGCGTCGCCTGGGCAGGCAGCTCGTGTGCTGGATGACGTGCTCGCGCTGCCAACGGCCGGTTGCTCGCCTCTGCTGGCGAATATCGCGCGACCTGGCTATCTTCTGTGCCGCGTGTATCTCCGAGTAACCAAGCGCCTTGCGCCAGCTCTTTCGCCCAGAGGCGTGCGTTTTGATGCTCGATACGGCGCACACGGCTCAATGCCATCGCGGATAGGCATCACGTCACTACCCCAGGCGTTCTGTCCATTTTTAGCATGCTGCACACCGTTCGTACCGCAAGCACCGCTCGCAAGGGTTGGCGCGCAATGGCAGTTCTTGCTCTTCATCGTAGTTACCGTTCATGTGTAACCACACATGATGGCATAGGCCCTAGCGCAGGAAAGATCAGATAAACGGTGACGAGCAAGTAGGCACGCCTATCAAGAGAAGCAGGACGTAATGTTGAGTGGCCGTGTCCAGTCAAGTACTGGTATATCTGCAATGGCTCATGTCTTGCTGTATTGCAGCCTCAGGCAATCATCCTCACTGTGCTGCCTCCATGACAGATGCACCATTGCCAGCAAGGGGTGGGCCAACCAACCGTGTAGGCAGTACATTGCAATCATCCAGCAACCTTTGATGGCCGCGAATGGCGTGGAAATGGCTTGCAAAGATGAGGTGAGGCAAAAATGCAACCTTTGATGCTTGTTTCTCTCGGGATGCATGGGTTTTTGTTCTCTATGGTCCAACTCTACTAATAGAAATGGTATTTGTTTATATAGAGAGGTGCTAACGGCGTTAGCACTGATGGCGCTGCATTTATATTCAAGCAGGACCACGAAACCATGCACTAAAGATTGGGCGGCAGGCATTTTGTTTGCTCTGCTCATTGTCTGCCGAGTAGCAGCATTATGGTGCTACAACACTGCCGCACCAAGCCAATATGTAGGATAATTGTTATTCAGTGGCCACCTTTACGACGGCAGAAATACAATAAGATGAAATCAAAGCCACAGTACACTTGGACATTAGCTATCGTGGTCCAAGACACGTGTGGTTTACATTGCGTGTATTTTCCGTTAAGCCTTGCTATGGTGAAAATAGATTTTGTCGAGTCGACGACATGCAGTACTGGTGAGTTTGACGAGCGCCGTGTTAACTGTCGTATCGGTTGATAATCAAGCGTGCCAAAGCACAAAAGGGTACATGACTGCAGTGATTAGCGTTTGCATTGTGGTGCTATTGAAAGAAAAAGCGTGCACGGCTGCATTGCACAGCGATTCAGGGTGCGTCAGCAGGCGTGTTCACCGATGCGCGAACGCTCGAGATAAGACCGCTGATAGCTGTTGCTGTGCTACGGTCAACCGGCGCCTCCTCGTCGGGCTCCAGCTGCCCCTGACGCCGCGCGCGTTTGCGGCGAAGTTCTTCAGCGCGTGCGGCCAGCTGTGCTCGTCGCTTTTCCCGGGCATTTTGATGTGCGGCACGTTTTTGCGTTGTCTAAGGCGGCACACTTGAGATGAGCACACATTGTCGTTCTGCCCTCTGTTCGTGACATACCTCGTCTCGCAGCTTGTTCAGGTCGCGCTGCTGTGCTGCACGCTCATCCTCATCCGCGGCAAACTGGTAAAAGCCAACGCCCTTGGTGCGCACCTCTGCGCGTTACATTTGCCTTTCAGTGAGATGCAGCAGCGTGCAACAGGTCCCCGTGCCGCCCTCACCTTTGTTGGCGTCGTAATGGAGCGGTCCAGCTACGCAGTGCAAGCCATTTTAGCGCGCACATTCTACCTATAACAGCGCTTTGATGAACGCACCATTTGCTTCGGCCTCTGCTTCGGCCTCCCAGCGTAAACGCTCTTGTTCACGGTACATGTCTGCTGACATCATTGTGGGCCTGCCGTCATCCTCACTGTAAAAGTGCTACAAGGTAAGCAATTCTATCCGAGATTAGTCGATGCAAGCACTTTGAAACACGTACTATGGGCTGGCTGGCCTGCGCGGTATTTCGCTGCGGCGCATCATGCGGGCACGTCCAAACTCGTCCGTATACTCTACCAGCGGATCATCTTCATTGTCACCAGGACTGCGGCCATGTGTGTCGATGAACAGCGTGCCTAACGCTGGGTCAGCCTCGTCATCCGGTTTCTATGGCATGGCGATATTGCATAAGCCATTGCAGACCAACCGAGTCAATGCGCCACATGGTGCTCACGCCATAGTCCTCCTCGTCCCAGCGCTTTTGATCAAAGTCTATCAAAAGCTCCTCAGCCGACCGGTCTCCCATGCCCTTCACTGCGTGCAGTACTACCGTCAGCGCACCGTAACAGCCCGCTTTCTGACACATGTGGCATCTGCCTACCCTGTTCGCCGCGTCGAAGCTGCTCATAGATGCGAGCCTTGCGCTCCAGAGCTTGGCGGCTTTTTACCAGATCCACAGCATCTTCAGCGTGCCGGTCAACGTCGCGAGCATTCCGCTCGGCCACACCGCGATTTTTCTTAGCATCGCCACCGTTTTTTGCCACCTGGTGGTACGCATTTACAGTGCAATCGTGTTCGTCATTCAGCCTTTTCCGCTAGTTTGCCACTCATCCCGCACCTTGAGCACTTTTCTAGCAGGTATGTGTCCCGACACGGTCGCCGCACGCTTCTCGCGCTCGAATCGCTCGGTTGCGCGAAAAAGCTCAGCCTTGAGGTCCAACACCTGCATCGCATGCCAAGGTCAGGCGCGCCATACTCGAGTCTGCGCCAGCTGCCACGTACCGTAGATGCGCTGACTTCAATGACCTTGGCTTTTGCCCGGCCGGCTGCCGTGCTGTGCTCGGCGTCGGAACGAGATCGTGCTGTCATGGTGTAATGCTCACTTTGAGTGTGGTGATAAAGACAGATGAGCCGTCCTCAGCCGGTCACACGCGCGTCATCGGCCATCGTTCCTCTTCTCCGCTTAGCGTTGCCATCGTGCGCAACCCTTTCCACCTGCCTGCTACATCTCTGCGCAGCCCGATAGCCTATTTGCGAAAGGCCTTGGCGGTGCAGCCAGGCCGTTTGTCTGCCATCGCGCCGTCGTTTCGCCTCCTTTTCTGGCGCTCACCGAGCATTCAGCGCCATCGTCGCCATCGCCACAGACTCGAGTCTTTGCACACCTAGACGCCGCTTAGTTGCAGCAATCGTATCGGCAGCTGGCGATAGCGTCCGTTGTTACCACCGTTACGCTGGCGGTCACTCTGCTACGCTCTGTTGCGTAGACTCTGTAGTTTTCGATAGAAGGACACACCGGTGAGAGAGTCTAGTGTTGGCCACCATACGAGTGAGCGTGCTGTCAAGCAGAATAGCTAGAATGGACGACACGCCACTCAAAGCAAAGGATTTATCGGCTGGGAAGCAAGGCCGCGGCGCTCCATCAAATCCGCCATCGCCCGCCATCATGGTGCATGCTTCGTCTGATGACTGCGCAAAATCCTACGCAAACGACTTTAGCCCCACGGATGCGAGTATGGAGTCGGAAGCACAGGATGAACTGGTTGGTCATATCACTCGCCCTATGCCGATTGCTGCCAATGCTGGCCGCAATGCCGACTCCAAAGCAGCAAAGCGCGAGTCATTTACCATCGTTTCCGGTCCTTCTCCCGCCGATGTGGTTTCGGTGTATGGATCGTTTCCCGATGATGGCAACGGCCGATCTCTAGCCAACAGCCCGCCGCTATGCATGTATGCGTACGAAAAAACAAGGTCAGGCTCGCCGTTGATGGGAGATATGGACGACAGTAAGCACACTGGGCCACCATCTGGGACAGCGCGATCCTGGGACAGCCGTGAAAGCGACCACGACAGTGGCAGCATGAGCGACGACGAGGATGACGGCAATGAGTCTGGCAGTGTATCTGGCGCTGACGACAATGGCGTACGTGCGTCCACAGTTTTCGTTCAGCGGCCTGCGACAGCTGTACTCGACGATGAAGAGCTGGTGGACGTCATGCATTCTCATAGTGAGCCGGACACAGAGTCGCCGGGTCTGTTGGTGCGCGTGCATCCGGCCGACGACGCAAGCGAGCTATCACCGGCAGAGCTGCTGCAGGGTTGGGAGGATGCGACGCGCAGTGTCAGCAGGTCCAACACACCTTCCAATGGTGCCGCACTGGTGGTGCAGCCGGCAGGTGAACTGGTTAGCGCAGTCTACGACGTGGCAGCCGACCTAAACAGGCGTCTGAGCAACTGGTGGCATTCGAATCATCCAGAAGACATGCCGGAAGATCTCGTCTCGCCGCCATCGTCACCGTCAGCCATGCCATCAACACATATTCCGCCAATCAATGCGCCTGTAGCCGCAGAGAATGCCAAGACCGGACATCAATCATCATTGGTGGCCGAGAAAATGCCGGAAGCTGCGAGCAGCATTGCGGGTACGGTTAAATCGGATGGCGTTGCTGATCCGAGCAAAGGCACCGCCACGTCACCCTCTACTCCGACACTTCCGGAAGGAAAACACACCAGCAGTGCTCGTGCCATCTGGCTGCTTGGACAGCGCTATCAGATTGGTGGCAGCAGCAACAGCACTGAGCTGCCGCGCGATTTTCGCCTGGACTTTTACTCACGCATCTGGTGCACATATCGCACTCAGTTTGAGCCAATTGGCAACACCAGTTTCTGCTCAGACGATGGTTGGGGATGCATGATGCGTACAGGACAGTCGCTTTTTGCGCAAGCGCTTCTTTTCCACTACAATGGCCGTGGTAAGTGTTTTCACTGAGCCTGATGATGCGCCCGCATCGGTCGTGGATGTATGCGCATTCCGGTATTCACCCGTGTCGCCGCAACAGACTGGAGGCGCGGCAGGACCGGAGAAAAGGCCAAGCAGCACGCAGCCCAATATGCAAAGGTTA
>KZ992536.1:0-33985 GCA_003614735.1 Thamnocephalis sphaerospora | reverse complement strand
CTAGTGTCATTCGCCGCTTTGCGATCGAGGTGATTCCGGGTGACGACATGACGCCCGTCTTCAATCTGGTCGTGCATCCGCGTGGCCACACGCTCACAACTCGTTTGACGAAGCGCGCCGACTAATTTTCGTGCATGTTTTATTAAATTTTCGACAGTCTACGACCAAGTGGTAGCATTTTGACATTAGACATGTTTTTCTTTGGCAAGCAAAGTGCGCCGGGTTAAGGTATTGGTAGCAGTAGACAGTCGCCATGCACACCGCACTGCAAGATTAAGGGCCAAACACTTTTACCGACATGGCCATTTTCGTGTGCATGTCACGCTAGACTAGCCACGTGCCATATGACATTTGCGCTCAGTATGCTCAGTTTAGAGTAGTCGCAGTGCTGCCAAGAATGGTAGCCATCCGGGCGCCAAGGTTATCTATCCCAGCGACAGAGAATAGGTTGTGCAGCGTAGCTATAGCCAGTGTGCAAAAATACATTTGCAAGAGAGAGAGAGAGAGAGAGAGAGAGGGAATATACGGGTCTTATTAACGAAGGTTGGTCGCTCTCATGTACGTTGGGCTGCGCCTATGACGGCCAGAAAGCGGACTTTGCACACGATATGTGCGTTCTTTTACGTTGCCAGTCTAGTGGTTGTTCCCAGGCGCCACTAGGCGGTGCATTTAAAGACCGGTGCTGTGAAGCCGGCAGTGTGACTTGCGCTGGTGTTTTCGTTCCAGATAGCAGATATTCAGATCGCAAGCTATCCTCTTGTGGTCGCAACGTCAAAAGGTATTCGCCGGACCTACTCGCTATTTGCCTGCTTATCTACGTAGTACTGGTGCCATTTGCACAGGTCAGGCTGCATCTTGTGAGCAAACGTACCCACGGAATACATTGTCACAAGCAAGGGAACAGGCGCGCTTCTGCTGCAGCATGCTTGCCGTTGCGATGGTGGCCTCGGCCCGCTGCGCTGTCGCTATCGATGGACGCAGCTTGCCTTGTCCTGCCCTGGCGTTCGCTAGCGCGCCATGTGGGCGTGTTGTGGACAGCATCCAGAAATAGCGCCGTCGTCGGCGGCTGGGTCCCTGTAACATGCGCCGCTCTTTTCTCCACCACTCGCACACCACACTCCTCTCACTCACTCACCCACCCACGTTCACTTGTCTCGCTTGCGCTTCACCTTCTGGTCGGCGTCTGGCCTCTTTGAATTCGCAGCACACGGCTTTTACTCTGGCTTGGCTGCTCTGTCGGCGCTTGTATCGTCGGTCCGGCTGTCATTGCTCATCCCGCTTTGCACGTATATACAGCGTCTACCTATCTTCCATTGTTGCTCTCGCTCTCCTCTGTGCGTATTGTACCGCTTTCTGGGCGTCGGCGTGTTGGCGTTGGTTGTGCTCAATCATCCTTACCTGCATCGCCCATAATTGTCACCACGGCTACTGTCGCGTAAGTGCGCTAGCAAAAAGCTTGGCAGGACGGGCGGCTTGGATATGTTCGCTACGCGCGCGCGTGAACGCAGCTTGTAGGACGGTGTGGCGGTTGCTGTACCTGCTGCGCACGGGCTCTGCCTACTATGGCACTGCTGCACTCGCCTGCTGCAACTGCACTCGGCGGTATCGTTGATGATATGGCCGACCCGGCGTCCGGGCCAACCGTGACAACATTGGCTACGATGTTGCGTAGTCACCCGTGGTCACATCGATGCTCGCCTGCGCATATACCCGCGCTGCATTATTACTGAGCGTTTCTGTGAGACTAACGCTTGCTTGCGACCTTTTGACACCGCAGCGGGTTGGCTGATATTCTAAGCTGGCGGTGGCACGCTGTGTCAGAGTGTAACGTGTAGACGTCGGCTACGCACGGCATGTACGGACATCCGCCGCCTCAGCAACATCAGCAGGCGATGTACCAGCAATCGCAACGGCAATACACAGGTCCTGGAGACCATGCGGCGCGACCAGCATCCTCAGCGCTGGACACGTTCCCGGCTGAGCTGCGTGAACAGCTTTTAGAGCTGGATCGCGAGCTGCGCGAAGGAGATATTACGCAAAAAGGTTACGAGAAGCGGCGAGCTGCACTCTTGAGTGTCTATAGTATTCCAGCGGAGGGCAGCGACGGTCACAGTAGGGGAAATGATGGCGGCGCTGTTGACACTCGAGGATCAAGGCCCGATGGCGGCTATTTAGCTGGCGGTCGGCCCGAGTCGGTGGCGGACAATGAGTACCAGTCGCGCTTTCGCCCACGCCCCATGGATGGTCCTCCCAATCGGCCAGGTAGTCATGTAGAGGTGGGTCCGCCCAGTGGACCTGGCGGGCCACGTCAGCCACCACCTGGACGCGCGTACGGTGATTCCTCTTATCTTGGTCCTGGTCCTGGTCGCATGGCTGGCGCGCCCACCGATCGGCCGATGGTACCGCGTTTGGACACTGCATTGGCATCGCACTCGCCAAACGTCGACAGTCCGACGATTCAGACAATACCACCGTCGCCCATCCATGCCTACCATCAGTCGGCGCACTCTCATCCTGCCGGTCCACGGCCTAATCCGATGCTACGCGATGGTATGGGGATGGCACCGCCACCAATCGGAGGTGGTCCCGGCAGTTTTGGCCCTATTACGCGTACCCTCAGCCCACGAGCGTCGTCCGATTCACTACGCAGCGGCCCGCCGGCTAATGGCAGCAACCAAGGCGCGCACGGTTATGCGTATAGCGCAGGCAATGCCTCACCAGGAGCGCATCAGGTGCCGGTGATGGGTGGTCGGTCGCGACAGGCCACTGATCCAGGATATGGCCAGCCGTCGCCGTCGTTGCCGCCGCCATTACCGCGGCATCAGCATTCCTACGGCAATGCGCGTCCTTCGCATCATCATCATCGAACGCCATCTAACGGATCCTTGGCGTCAGTGTCGTCTGCACGCACGTTCGACGTTGCACGCTCTGTCTCTGCTGAAAGCCGCGGCGGTGCAGGCTACGGTCCGTCTCCTGTGGCGCGTGGACCGCCCGGTGGCTACGGTCGACCAAGTCTAGACTTTCCACCGCCAGGGCATGGTCCGGGAGGACGGTCGCCGCTCATGCGTCCTGTCGATGGACGCGGTCCGCCGCCGCCAGTGCCACCACCGTCAGGACCACCACCACCGCCATCGCATCCCCACAACATGCACCCGCACCCAGCGCAGTTCCACGGACAGGGCCCACCGCCACCTGGCCCGGTTCATCGCTCGGCGGCATATGCGCAGCAGCATCAGCGCATGGATAGCGTCAGCAGTGTTGCAACATACGCGTCTGGCCCGCTGCGCCCGTTCCAAGAAGGAGCTCCTTCTTCGCCCCACTTTGGTGAGTAGAATAGTATGCTAGAAATCGCTCGCATAGGTGTAAAGACTTACGCTTGGCGCCACCGTAGATTCCGTGGTGAAGCGACCTTATACCGTGTACGACGACGAGTCAAACATGGACTTTGCCGGATCAGTGCGCAGCTATCCGACATCTACCGCATTTCAGCGCGATCCGTGGGGTGAAGGACCGATGGAGAGCCAGGCACCGCCACCGCCACCACATCCCTACACTGGTCGACAGATGATGCCGCAGCAGCCGCGCGAGCTTGCGCCCGATCACATAGACCGCTACACTGGAACGCCCCTCTCTTCCTTTGCCACTATACCATCTGTGCTGCGGCATCGCGCAATGGTGCAGACAAAGTCACCCGCCTATATTCAGGTGGATATCAAAGGCAAGGAAATCGGGTCACTCACATGGGATAAGCTGTACGCACGTGCGGAGAAGATTTCGCAACTGCTGCGTGGTCGTCCTGGCATGCAAAAAGGCACCAAGGTTGGCCTCGTCTACCGTCGCAGCGAGGTGCTCGACTTTCTTGTGGCTTTCCATGGCTGCTTCCTTGCCGGCATGGTGGCTGTGCCCATCATCACACTGGACAGTCTGCAGGAGCTGCGTCATATCCTTACGACGACCAATATTGCGCTGGTTCTTTCCAGCGATGCAAACATCAAGGCACTTTCCAAGGATCTGCAGCAGCGTCGCGAGGACTGGCCGGCTGGCATCGACTGGTGGAAGACCAACGATATGGGCAGCGTGAGTGCCAAGAAACGTGGCGGCGAAGACACTCTGCTGGCTACTGGCACCGATCTGGCCTATCTCGAATTTTCCAAGAATCTGGCTGGCGAGCTCAAGGGCGTCGGCATCAGTCACCGGACGATGATGGCCCAATGCTCCGCCGTCAAGTCGCTGCTTACTACAGGAACCGGTCCTGGCTCACCCAGTGACGTGGTGCTTGCGAGTGTCGAACCGCGCCAGCAGATGGGCCTCATCTTCACCGCGCTCGTCAGCGTCTATTGCGGACACCTTACCGTCTTTGTGCCTACGGCTGCTGTCGAGACTAACGGCCTGTGGCCTCACTTGATGACCAGAATGCGCGGTAAGTGCAATGCGCAGCGTACTTTGCGTCTGCTATCGAAAGCACTAACGGTACACTATCATTGACGCTCTGGTCTAACTGCACTCCTATACTGTTCAGTGACTATTGCGCTGACCGATTATGCCAGCTTGCAGCAAGTTCTTGGATCATATGTGCGCGAGCCACAGCTGACGCTTGGCTTTGCCAAAAAGCAGCCGCCCGATCTTGCTCCGCTGCGACGTCTGTTTGTTGATACGGTGCTGCCAGATCCAGAGCTGGATCGCAGTATCGTCGATTGTCTGCTTTACCCGCTCGGATGCCGTTCCGGCAAGGATGTCATTGCTCCGGTGTGCAGCCTTTCCGAACATGGCGGTATGGTGTTGAGCGCGCGCGACGCTGTTTCCGGCAATGTGTTGCCGCCTCAGCGGACGCTGCTGCTGGATCGCGAGCATCTGAAGCGTAAGCGTGTTCGCATTATTGCACCGGACGCCGAACAAGCCGGCGATCGCACAAGCGTCATTGAAGTGGCAGTGTTTGGACCGCCAATGCCGCAAGGTAAGTAGTTTTGCGGTATGTATACTGCAGGGCTGCACTTGTTAATGCTGCAACACAACTACATTAGTCACCGTGGCGATTGTTGATCCGGAAACCAAGGCGCTCTGTCCTGGCGATGTGGTCGGCGAAATCTGGGTGGACTCGCCTGCGCTTAGCGGCGGCTTCTGGGGCCTGAAAAAGCACACACAGTCAATTTTCCGCGCACAGCCCTATTTCCACGACGCATCGCGTCCAGGTTATCCGGAACAACTAGAGCAGGAGTTTTTGCGCACTGGCTTGCTCGGCTTTATGATCGATGGTGATCTGGTCACACTTGGCTTTTATGAGGACCAGGTGCACCAGCTGGTGACACCGCCGCCCGAGGACGATCCCGCACTTGTGGAGATGCCGGAGGGCGATCTGCTTGAGCCGGGCATGCGCATCCACTTTGCCTCGAACCTCACCTACACTGTAATGACCAAGGTGGACGGTGTGACCGCTTGGTAAGTTTGTACATGCGCTAAAGCATTGTGGTTAGTCTCTGCAAACTGCTAACGCTGGCGGACTAATGCCTATCGTGATCGTATTTTCCTGTACAGCGCTGTGTTTGATGTGTTTGAAAATGACGATTTTCTCACCGTGGTGCTGCTGGAGAGCAAGATACGAGAGGACGATGTACCGGACATGGTGCAGCTCGCGATCAATGTGCTAGAGCAGTACCACAACCTGGTGGTGTACTGCGTGTGCGTCAGCACGCCAGGCGCACTACCTCGCGTGCACCGCAATGGTCGGCATGATGTCAATCGCGAGGCGTGTCGTCGTGACTTCCAGCAGGGCAAGCTCCAGTACATGCATGTGCACATGAACATTGTAAACGCCATCAAGCCTCTGTCAGCATTTGGGGAGCAGGAAATTCCTGAATCATCATTCCGCAGTGGCAAACCGCAGCACACGGGCATTGCACCGGAGGCGCAGGTGTTTGATGATCGCACCGGCATGGACATGGACCGCTTCCAGAGCATCACCGACATTCTTATATGGCGTGCTTCTGTGTGTGCCGAAGATCCGGCATATGTTCAGCTGGATGCGCGCGGCCGCGAAGCCAAGAGTCTGAGTTTCCGCAAGTTTAGCGCACGCGTATCCAACATCGCCCATTTTCTTGTCGACAAAAAGGGCCTGCGCCCCGGAGACCATGTGCTACTGATGCTGCCGCATGGCCTGGACTATGTTGCCGCTATTCATGCTTGTCTAGTGCTGGGCGTGGTAGCCATTCCGATTGCGCAGCTGGATACTGAGCGGCTGGGCGAGGATATTCCTGCGCTGCTGGCGCTTGCCGACGATTTCCAGATTCGTTATCTAATCATGAACCAGGCGTCGGAGGATATCATGCGCTCCAAGGCAGTGCAGCAGGCGATTCGCACCCAGGGCGGCGCAGAACGCATTCCGTCGGTGATCAACATGGCCAAGGCCCCCACGCGAAAGGACAGGCCGCTGGGCAGCGACGGTGGCTTCCGACTTGATGACCGCTGGCTGCGCCCGGACCATACAGCGCTGATTATGGTGCACTTTGACGCCGACTGGCGCCGCACCGCGGTCCGACTCAGCCATGCAGCCATCATTGCTCAGTGTCGTGTCCAGCGACTTGACTGCCTGCTGGTGCCATCTCGGCCGCTGGTAGCATGCGTGCGTTCCTACAACGGCATGGGCCTTTTGCAGTCGTGCATGCTTGGCCTCTACGTTGGATGTCAGACGCTGCTAATGTCGCCGGCTGATCTATTTGCGCACCCGCAATCCTATTTCGAAGTGCTTCACCACTACAAGGTCAAGGATGTATATTGCACCTATCCAATGCTGCAGCATGCGATGCGGAGTATGGACAACGCCGACTATCGGCTGTACTCGCTACAGAACATCAAATGCATGATGATCGCCTGTGACGGTCGGCCGCGGCCTGATATCTACGCAAAGCTGGTGCAGTTCTTCCTGGCCAACCGGCTGGATGACATTGCTATTACGACAGTCTACAGCCCGGCCATCAATCCTCTGGTCAGCTCGCGGGCCTATCTACAGACGCAGCCGCAGCCTGTACTGGTGGATCTGCGTAGCTTGCGTCATGGCAAGATTGTGGTGCTGGATGAGGGCGATCCTGCGCCATCCGTGCTGCTACACGATGCCGGCAAGGTAAGCCGCCACGCATTCACCGAGCGCTGTTTATGGTATTGCTGACACAGCAAACGCTAACACACGTTACCAACTGTGTGTAGGTGCCGCGCAGTACGATGGTTGCCATTGTGAATCCAGTCAACCGTCGTCTGTGTCCGCCGTGCGAAGTTGGCGAGATTTGGGTGGCTAGTGCATGCAATGCTATCGGCTTTGCTGGCCCCGAGTCACAGTACGAGGCGGATATGTTTCACGCACACATCGAGGACGGTGACCCGCGCCTCGAGTACACGCGTACTGGTGATCTTGGCTTTCTCTATCCGGACGCGAACGCCAAGGGTCCTGGCGTGACCGAGCAGTTCCTATACTATCTCGGCCCCATGGACTCTACGTTTGACGTACGGGGTCTGTGCTACTTCCCGGCGGATGTAGAACTCACCGTGGAGCAGTCTCACGCAAGCATTGCAACCGACGGATGGTGCGTATTCCCTGTGGCTGTCTGGCTGATGGCAACCGTGTATACCGCAATGCTGACACTTGCGCCCATTGTATCGTAGTATTGTGGTGAAAACGGACGATCAGGAACTGACAGCCATTGTGCGCATCAACGGAGCCAAGACAGAGCAGGACGCGCTGGCCACCATTCCGTCCATGGTCAACGCAGTGCTGGATGCCCATCAGCTGATCCTGAACCAGGTGGTGTTTGTCGGATCCGAAGGTCTACCACGATCGCGTCTGGGTGAAAAGCGACGTGCGTATGCTCGACATGCGCTGCTTGCAAAGCAGCTACCGGTCATCTACACATATCGCGTGACGCAGCGTCTCAAGAAGAAGCAGGAGCCGACATTACCTGAGGACGAAGCTGTGCCGCCGCACCATAGGAACTCTGTGTATGATGATGGTGCTGAGGCCTTTGAACGGACTTTGCCAAACATCCCTGCCACATCCGACCCTCCCAGCGCACCTGTGTTGCCGCCCGTGTTGCCGCCTGTGCAAGCGAGTTCGTCTCATGAGCCGCTTTCATCACCGATGTCGCTGTCGCAAATGCAGCCGCGTCGTGTGCTGTCGGACTCGGAGCAGACAGCATCGCCCTTGTCGGCCGCTTCCCAGCTGGCTTCCGCACGTTCGCGCCCCGCTGCTTCGCCGCCCCTTTCGATACCGACATCGTTGCCTGGCTCTCCCAAGGCAGCAAGCCAACGGTCGTCCTGGGACTTTGTCTACGACCAGATCAGTAGCACCAGTGCCTTACGCCAGCGTGGTGGCCAGTAGCGACATGCGATGCAATGCCCTTTCCTTTCTCTCGCTCTCCTTTCTGCCAATGTTCCTTTTCATCCATCACTGCATCTGCCGTTGCAATGCGTTTATATCTCAATATCCGGCATGCTGCTTGCAGTGCATGCCGCGTGTCTTTGCCCTATAATGAATAGGCCCCCTTGGTGGTTGCCATACTGGGACTGGCGTGATGGTGAGCGTGTGTGGACGTGTGTGTGTGTGATGCAGCGCATGGTCAGCAACGGGGAGATGGCGCACACGTAGCGTCATCTGAGCTATTCAGCCTGCGCTCCTCATCTGTCCTTCTCTTCCCACTCTTTAACCAACGCCAACACCGCCGCTCCCACCCTGTCGTCGCTATTGCTGCTGTTCTTCTCCTCAACCTTTCTCGCTGTAACCTCTCTTCGCATTCCAAACCATCACCACCATGTCTAGCGCTTTGGACAAGTTCCGTCAGGTAAGTCGGTTTAGACGCGCAATGGCAGTCTTTATGATCATCATCTGGCGCATACGCTTGGTGCTCCCAGACACGCGTGTGCCAGAGCAGTGACGCGCCCAGATGGCTGTATATATGCTACATGTGGGCATCACGACAGACCAGGCACGCATGCTGACTGTGCTGTTGCGACGTAGAATCTGGAGAAGCTTCGCGGCGAGGCTTCTATTGCGCAGGAACGTGCCGAGGCTTCCGAGGCCGAGTGCAAGAAGCTGCGGGCTGAGCTTCTGGCTCGGGAGCAAGAGACAAACGCCCTGCAGAAGCGCGTGCAGCTGCTTGAAGACCAGCTAGAGAGCACGGTGGAGCGTCTCCAGGAGACCAAGCAGCAGAACGACGATGTCGACGTGCACCGCAGCGAGGCTGAGAATCTTCAGCGAAAGATCACCATCCTCGAGGACAAGCTGGAGGCCAGCGAGGCAAAGCTCCGGGAGGTGACCGAAGAGTACGTATATCCGACTCTGTATGCTACATCGTATCGTCTGGTCTCACCCTGATGTTTTCGACCCACACAGGTTGCGCCAGACTGACGTCCGTGCCGACCATCTGGAGCGCCAAGTGCAGCAGTTTGATGCTGTACGCAGCGGTCTCGAGGAGAAGATTGAGGCAGAGAAGGAGAAGCACGCCTCGGTCAAGGCTGAGCTAGAGGAGGCCCTGAAGACGCTGGAGGAGATGTGCAGTTAAGTCATCTTCAAGTCATCTGGCGCGAAGAGGAGTAGTGCGGCCATGGTGTGTACATGCGCATGAATCCATCACTGCTAGTCCATTCGCCCATCTGTGCATTCTACAAAGGGAACCCGAGAAAGTGGCTGCGATTTATCCTGAGCCACTGGCGGTGACTGCTGTACATTGCAAAGCGACAGCGGATATACTGCCAGAGTCAATACAGGCGTTGATTTCGCAGAAAGCAGCCAATCTTGTGTGTATACATGCGACTGTGGGTGTGTGGATGGGCACGTGGGCGTGCTAGCAGCACAAATATTTATATACGAGCTAGCAACATTGGATGGCTCAATGTCGGAGAATAAGTAACCTATGGTGGACAGTGAGCTTAGGGGCTTGCCGGTAGAATCTCGTCATCTTGGGGAGCACGGCGTGCAGAGTTGGTGCGTGGTGGCGGTGCTAGACTCTGATGTCTTGGAGGTGGCAGCTGCTGAGCAGGTGGCGACAGCGGTGCTGGTGGCGATGACGATGGTGGATTATCACGGCTGGCGGCTGCAAGCAGCGGCTGCGTAGACTGAGGCTGGATGGGCGGCAGCTGTGGCGGCTGCTGCTGCGGCGATGGCGACGACCGAGGCACATGAGCCGACTCGCTGTTGAGGTTGCCAGCTGGTCGCACCGGTTTTACCAGCCGAGATTGCAGCGGTGGCGATGGTGGCCGACGCTGCGGCGGAGGCGGAGGGCGTACCGCCATGTCTTCTCCGCGTGGAGTCGATGCTGGCAGCTGCGGCGACTGCTTTGGCTCATCCTTCTTCCCCTTCTTCTTGCGCCCAAAGAGTGCTGCTAGTCCTGCTAGCGCTGCCGCTGTGCCGAGTGCCGCGCGACCACGATTGGCGTTGTCCTGCGGTTGCGCGCGTGAGGACTCTGGCTCGCCCTGTTCCAGCGCATGTGTACGCTCCATGTGCTCGCGGTCTTCTTGCTCCATCTCGCGCATCTGCTTCTTGCTCACATGCTGCCAGCGAGTTGCCCGAGGCATGGGCAGCGGTAGACGGGCACGTACATGATGCGTGCCCGACCCTGGCTGCCACACGGCTAGCAGCAATAGAAGCCAGCAGCGCATGGTGTGAGCGAGGTAGAGGAGCAGACAGACGATCATGGACGATGACGCCTTGGCCATAACGTCGGGAATCTCCTTGAGCAGGTCGTGAAGCAAGGCAAAAAGCATGCTGAGCGCCCCTACACCACAGACAATAGACACTTCCTTGTAGGGCCTGTGCTTGCCTTGTGGCCGGACAATCAGATGGCGTGCAACATGGAAACACCAGATGCCAAGTGCCGAAAACAGGCTGATGCAAGTGATGGTGATGGCGCGCAGCGTCCAGTTGAGCGAGACGGTCCAGGCTGGAAGCGCAGCGTGGAGGGTACGCAGCAGCATGGTGAGCTTGAGCTGAAAGGCAAATCCTCCAAACACACCGACAATAAAGGTGATCAGGATGCTACCAAGCACAAGTGCTAGGCATTGAGTGTGGAAGCGGATCAGTGTGCAGACACGACGAAGCAGCAGCGAAACGAGCACAAGGCCGTCCACTACAAACGCCACCAGGCGCAGCATGAGATCCGGGTCGACAAACTTTGGCAGCACAAAAGATATGGCAACCAGCAGGCTCACCGACCAGGCGATCGCCAGGTCACACCAGGAGACGGTGAAGCTAATTTGCCAGCAGCATGCCAGTGAGCAGGCCATCAGCATGGACATGAGCATTCCCAACAGAATCAGCGCGAAAAAGACCCAGCCAGCAATGCGGCATTGAGCGGCAAACATCTCCTCATCTTTTTCAGGCGCTTTGTCGATGATGTCAATGTCAAACTTGAACACGCGCGGGCCAGCAGCTTTGGCAATGGTATCGTGCACCTGCTCGGCTTCTTCCGGATCGGCAATGGTAAGCACCGATGCATTTGGGTCCATGGATGGATCCTTGGCGCCATTGCGCTGTCGGATGGCGTCCGTAATCTGCCTGGTAAACTGGTCGGTGGGTGCTGGTGAGGCGGTAGGCGTTGGCGATGTGGTGGGCGTATTTGGCCCCACCAAGGCCGGCTTGGGCAGCGGAGCAGGAGCGTTAGACTTTGGACCAGAGACGACGACCACAGTACGAACGGGTGGGCACTTTGCAGCACGCAGACGTTCGCCCAGTTTTGCCAGCGCATCGGCTATCGTCAGGCTGCATGTACATTTGCAAGGCGTACTCTGAACGCGTGGCGTGGGCACGGCTGGCTTGCTGGTGGCTGCAGATGAGCATGGCGAAGTTGATGCCGATGCCGAACAATGAGTGGTCGATTGAGCGGTCGTGGTTGGCGGCGGCGGCGGCGGCGGCGGCGAGTCGACATACCGGAATGCGCTCTGAGCCTTGATCAGGTGATCGCTGAGGAGCAGCAGGCCAAGCCGCGTGCTGCTGCTGGCTTGGCTGTTGAGTGAGCCGCAACGCAGCTGTGAAATGTCGGCCACCGCTTCGTAGCAGCGCGCATCCGTTTGGTTACGTGTGATGTTTACAGCCAGCATCAGGCCGTTCTGAGTCGTATCTGCCACCTCATGCTGCAGTTGCTGTGAGGCATTTTTCGCTGAGCATCCGCCGTCGATACAGGTCAGGCTGGTTACTTGGATGGTAGTAGCGTTGGCCAGCGTGAGCGACAGAACCGGCTGTTGCGATGTGCTGACCGTGTCAGGGCTGGCAGGTGTGCCGTCAGCGTAGACGCTTGACGGATACAGGCCAAGCAGGCAGAAAGCGGCTAGGATGGCCAGCAGAACGGTAGTGATGCGTACGACAGAGACGCGTCGCACAGGGATTGCTGGCGCCATTGTAGCCGACGCAAACAATGGACGGCTTATGCTGGAAAATGCGAAAATTGCAGTATGCACAGGGAAAGACTGAATACCGATATGATGAATGGGATGTGAACAAGAGCGGAAGCAATGGACAGGCCTACTTGTAGCAGGACAAATGGAAGGATGAGTGTGATTGCAGCTGGCGTGGCAGAGATGCGGTTGGCGTAGTAGCAATGGCTAGAGCACCAGGTTTGCCGCTGCAGAAAAATAGATGCCGATCCGGTCGGCCAAATGTGGTGCCGGCAAATAGGGCGTCCTGCGCTACCTAGTGCGGCCGGGCAACAAAGGGATGTGGTAGGAACAGAGCGATGACACGCGAAGGTGTCAGGTGATGGAGACGGACGCGCAGCGACCGCGTAGATGATAGAGATAGGTGGATACTGAGGCAAGCGTCGTGTCAGGCGACGCGCTGTACAGTGGGCTAGAGGATAGAGAGAGAAAGAGAGAGAGAGAGAGAGAGAGAAAGCGACGGGGAGCAGGGCGGCAAAGAAGGAAAGGCATGGCGGCGCCGAGTTTGGCGTCGAGCGCAGGTATATACATGCCAGGCCTGTGGCACCAGCGGCGCTGGTCACAATGGTCGTACCAGCGAGTGCAGGAAAGGATGGGCATTGTGTCGTCATAAGGCGCAGCGTGCGTGTCACTCCGTGTCGCGGCATCTGCGGGTTTGGGCTACACAGCATGCTTTGGATCTAGGAGTACATCTGCACACAGTGATCATGCAGGAAGCGCTGGTTTAATGTAAGGGACAAACTACAAGTACATGCTAGTGGTACCAAGATAGATAATGAGCGGTTTGCGGCTGGCCCGCAGCAGCGAAACAGCAGGCGGTGACAGGGCCTACAGCGACTCCTCGATGCGCACTTTGAGCGCCAGATTGACGGACGACATGTCTAGGCTGGTCGCAGGAACGGCAGCCTCCTCACTGGTAAGACTGGCGTGCGTAAGCAGCACATGGCCACTTGCAAGCACACGGCGTTCCACCGATTGGACTCCTGCGGCACGCAGTGCAGTGTCGGAAAGCTGGGCAAAGAAGCGATCCTTTTCGTAAATGGCGGCCAAGCTTTGCTCATCATCTGGCGAAATGGGCTCTGTGACAGTCCATAACGTGACTACCTCGCGCGCCAGGTGCTCGCCGATGATGCGGGCAAAAAAGTGGCGCTCTCTGCCAAATTTGCCAGAAGCCTGCACGCTGGCTTCGTCATTATCGCTCACGCGCCAGCCAACAATCAAGTGCGGCCGATCCGGAAGCGGTCGACTGTTTGGTAGCGTCACCTCATACAGGAGCAGACAGGCGAGTGGCGCCATGGTGACATTCTCGCCCACCGGCACAGTCCAGGTGATGGAAAAGCGGCCGTCGATGCTTTGGCCGCTGGGAATGAGCGGTGGAGGTCGCTGTACTTGCTGACCATCGACCACCAGCAGCAGTCCGTCCTTCAAGGCAAACATCGGATGCGAGTTGTCCAGCGATAGGCGAACCTGCATGCTGACCACCATGGGCTGGACGACTGGCGGGGTGGGTGGCGGCGGAGCCGGCTTGCTGACCGCTGGCAAGGCTGTAGATAAACCGCAATTAGCATAGTCAATAAGATATGTCTACTGCTACAATGCTTACTCAGTGGGTGGAAGAATTCCTTGGCTGACACAGGATGTATCGGTGCAGAGGTGGAATCAAACGGCTGTGGTACGCGATATAGGCACACGTGTACTTGTAAGCAACGGGATGTTATGCTATATCACGGTGCAGTTGCAGGCTTACCTTGATGTCTGCATCGGTCCACTCGGTAAGCCCAACGTGAAGTGCCATTCGCGGTTCCAGAACCATGTTTGCCGTTAGGGCGACACGGCGACTGTCGTCGGCAAATAGATACAGGTGGCGAACATGCTTCCCGACATTTCGCCAGCCAGTGTACGATGTCAGCCCGCGCAGGAGCATCGCCCATTCGGCATCATCCATAGGAATGGTGTCGCCATCCAGACGGAACAGTGCTGTGGTGTACTGGCTGTGCTGTCGAATAGGAGAGGCACACCAGCTGACAGCGAGACAGTACATGCCCGTGGCAATGGTGGTACTGCTGGTCCTGGAAACGGCATACACCGCCCATCCTTCGACCGACTGATCGGCACCGGATAGCGACGTGGAGCTATGGAACGTAGCAAAAGAGTCGATGCCATGGCCAAGTGCATCGCGAGGTGACTGGTCGCAGATGCCGCGTATATCATGCCGACGCAGCAACTGCAGGTATACATGTCGATGTCGTTGTTCCATGCAGAAGAGCATGGTGACCGTGGATGGAGACGTGAGTGATGACGACATGGTAGGCTGCGCGAGCCGGAAGGGTGGTGACATTGTCGTGAGCGGGGATCGGCTTAGTCCCATTTCTGATGGCAGGCCTGTGCTAGAGGCATCAGAGATCTTACGCTGCCGATCAGAGGCTGGTATCGGTATTGGCATGGCAGCTATAGCACAACAACAAGTGTGTTAGCACTTGGATTCTACCAAGGGGCTCATCCACCGCGAAACTTACAGGACGGAGGAGATAGCATGGGGGCAGACTTTTTCGCTTGATCAACGCCAAACTGATCCCTAATCAAAGTGTGAGTAAAGAGTTGCGCAAATACACCAGTGTCTGCTCACACCAAATGCGTCATACGTACAGTGGCAAATTTCTGGACGGAGAGGCAGGCAGCGTTGGGCTGGAGCTGCAGGGTAAATGCGTGCATGCAAATGTTTGTCAGCCGGCGCATTGTATGTACAGCGCATCATCGCCAATAGTTTGTAGGCTTACCACGCGCTAATACTCTCGCTTTGCTTGATATATGACGGTGCTAAAGACTTTCTGTCTGCTGGCGGCCGTGATATCTTTTCTGGTATTTTTTCCGGCACCTTCATCGGTAACAAAGACAGCACAATCTGCAATTGTGCTGTGCTGTCCAGGGTCATGGTTGCCGATACACTTACTGCGCCACGGTCTGCGAGTGCAAATGCCTGTCGTAGACTTTTGCCGGCAGTCTGCACCCTTGCATTGGACAGCTGGGAAAACAGCGCGCCTCGGCCCTTTGTGTTGTTGATCAGCATGTCAATGACGTAGCGTGGCGCATTGCTGCCAGCGGTTGGTGGTGCCTTGACTTCCGCCATCACGTCCTGAATGTGCGCAATAGATGCAAAAAATGATCGCTGGTTGTCGTGTGTAATACGCCAACCAATGACCAGGAAGGTGCCAACAGGAACGGGCGGATACTTGGCTTGCTGGCCTGCAGCAGCGTTATCCATCAGATACATGATGCAGCCTTCGAAGCTTTTGTCAGCTGCAAGTGCCGGTATCTCCACATTACTGGTGAGCGTTTGCTGTGGAGACAGTACGCCAAACGGTGGCTTGAGCGCTCCATCCTGAACGGTAAAGAAGCGTGGTGAATGGAAGCGCAGACTAGACAGTTGGCTTTGCAGTGATAGCGACAAAGAGGGCCGGGGCGCGGCCCGTCTCTGTTCGTGCTGAATTCGAAGAGCATCTAGCTGCTTTTGCAAAGCATACTGTTGCTGCTGGAGCTCTTGGAGCTGCTTGATTTTCCCCTGAAAATGTGCCGGAATCTCGGGAATCTCAGGCAGTTCAGTAGGATCGGTGGTCATGAAAGATGTGTTGTCCACGGAGCATTCCGACCATGCGTGCGTCATGGTGGTACTTGCTGAGCTCGGCGGCCGAATTATCGATTCACCTGGTGAGCTGACGCTTCGCGACTGCGCCGTCACACTGGTGGCTCCAGTAGTGGAGGTGATTACGGATGTGTGCCAATTGTCGCTCGAGACGACCGATCCGTAGCTGCTAGAATGCGACATCTTTTGCACTGCTCGTAGGTAATTGCAGAGTTAGCTATCGCTATCCTGTTAGTACACAACATTCATGCTCGCGTACTTACACTGCTCGCCTCTCCGACGACTGCTGGACTTGTGCATCGAACGCTGCACATGACAAGACGGATTAGCATACGATGCTTGACCCTATGGGCGTACGTGTACTTACACTACCCTTTCCAGACAGGATTGCATCTGCATGCACGCAGCCGGCATTATCAATCCAAACTCGCAGGCCAGCACGGTACGGGATTTGATTGTCGAGTAGTGCAATGGACTCGGTGACCCATTCGTTGAACACACCGCCTCGCGGCATAACCCGTGAGAGCACATCGGGCGTATGCAATGCACCAAGTGATCCATCATAGCCGACCGAACGTTGCTGCAGAATATCGGCATGAACGCGTAGGGACTCTTTGCCGCGCTGACAGTCCACACACCAGGAGATGACCATGTATGGCGCCGACTCCAGCAAATTGCCATCGGTGCTCACAAGCTGGAAGCCAAGCACACCGATGGCCTGAACGGTGCCTGTGTCTGGTGCAAACACACCCGTTGATATTGCGTTGGGCAAGATATGCCGGTCGACTTCTGTGACCACGCGAGTGCCCGAGGAGAAGAGCCTGCCGTTGATCAGGCGAACGCCATTGTGCTTATTCTCCACTCGAAGATATATGTGCCGTGGTGGCCACCTCATGACCGGATTATCTGCAAAGGGATAGCTGTAAGCGGCGAGCATATATGCCTGCCCTATCTGGCACTTACCCAGCGGGAAATCGTGCGAGTCTACCAGCCCCTGCGTATTCTCCATCTATGCGTAGGCAAGTGCACAAGTGTGCTAGGTGAGTGGTAGTGCACGATTGCGTACCAATGCGCTGGCCTACCTTGCCTAGCGTAACCGTAAGCACTGGCGTCTGCCCCATGCCGAGATAGCCATCCACCATGATACGCTGCAGTGGTGCAGTCCCAAGCATGACGGTTTTTGATCTGGCGGGATTATCGATGGCCGTCTGATCGTTGTAGGGCCGACCTGTGTCAAAGCCACGTTTCCACATGCCAGTACCAGTGTGAGCGTAGGAGATAAACGTATTATAGAGGTACTGCCGAAACGTGGGCGCTTCAGGCAGTCCGTCAATCGACGCCTCCAGGCTATGCACTGCGCGGAAGATTACGATTGCAACCTGGATGTCCCGGTGAACCTGCTTGAGCCATCCGATCAGCAAGAATCGCGACTCTTTGCGTGACCTATCGAGCGTTGCAGACATCGTACTCGTTGGCGAGCTGAGCGGAAAGGGCGAGCTGGTGTTTCTGGATGTATACAAGCTTTCGCCTGTTGGCAGACTAGTGTCGACAATTTCGTAAAGTGTATGGCCAAAAATGGTTCGCATTCTTCCCAGCATTGCCTCTTGCTGGCGTTTGTAGATCTGGTCGACAAGTAGCGTCGCTACTTCATACTCTTCCGACCCTATCTGCGGTATCATGCCCTGCATGCGCTCGCCAGTATACACGTTCTTTTCATACGAGCAAAGCTGCAGTGTGGTGAATCGGTGGCGGTTTTCCAGCAACACCACCATCACACCACTAGACGACCGTCGCTCCGACTCCATGACCGTATGCCGTTGCTGGATCACCTCGCGCACCTTGAGCGCTGCCGTGGATGATGAAAAACTGTTGGTGGGTCAGCAGGAGGCGTTTGTCATTGTCATGAGTGCAATTACGTACACGAATAACTCTGGTGGCAAATAAAGAGGCAGGCGGCCACTGACTCGGCTTGACTGCATCGGTCGAAACTCGGCCATGATGCCCGTGGTCGTGCGTCGACTGCTATCACCGCTCAGCAGCGGCTTAATACGACACGTGAATCGCTCTACTCCCAGCTCGCCGCACCAGCGAGCGCCACGGTATCCGTCTCCGGAACCTGCTAGCTCTGCATAGATGAGGCGGAAGAAGCGATCCCGCTCGGCGCGGTCGTGAGGAAAGCGCGGCCGATCAACGGTGACCAGGTAGGCTCGCAGCCGGCGTCCATGCGTATTATCCACAATTCCGTTGGATTTGCTTTCGGCCGCCAAAGAAGCATGTACATCCCAGGCGACGGCAAGATAGACGCGCTGTGTAATGGTCATGGCGGCATTGACGTCGCGCGGCATCAGCTGATAGACCAGGCAGCCTTTGATGCCTGTTGCGCCAAGTACGCCAGAGCGGAACACGCAGGTCATATCTTCTCCGTTAGCCTGAATCGAGCTTTCTGGCTGGTTCTGGCATCGACCACGACGTGTGTCCAGCTGTGGCCCAACCAACATCAGCCCTCGGTGCCGATTACGAATGGTGACGGTGACATGGCGAAACATGCGCTCCGAAAGTGTATTATCGCGGCGTAAGCCAGCTCCTACAATCCAGCATGCATTAGACTAGAACACACAAGACGGTGCCCGCCGCCATCTTACCTTTTTTCCGAGTGCCATCCAAGCCTGCACCGCCTCTGGTTGTACGATTGCGTTGAACATGCGAAAGAGTAGACGAGAGATGCGTTAGTACCCGCCCGTCTAGTAGTCTTTGTGCGGTCACTTACTCGTCATCTTCTTCGTCGTCGTCGTCTTCATCGCTAGACAAGTCGCCGTTTTCACCATTGTCGAACATGTCGTGGGCGTTCTCCGTGGCGACAAGCTCATCGCCATCCTCGCCTTCGTCGCCAATTGGCTCCAGCCATATGGGCGCAACGACCTTGGACATCATGCTTGGGTTTGGATACTGCTCTACCAGCTCTTCGTACACCTCCACGCGCAGATCGACCTTATCCGGGGCAATTTCCAGCCAGCACACGGTGGTGAACGTGAGCACGTCCTCGGTGAGCACGTAACGAAAACGTTCGCGAAACTGCTTTTGCTTTTTGTCGCGGTGCGAGGCAGACGATATCGTCGACACACGTGACTTGGAGCGCGAAATGGCCTCGCCGTCGCTATGTGCACCGGTGGTGCTACCGCCTCGTTTGGCGGACGGGTATGTACCACCACGCCGTCGTTTGATGCGCGCACCGCCTCGACCGCCCATGCGCTGCCGAGTAAGTCGACGGAATTGGCCGCGCAGTTCGCACGCATCTTCCGGAAAGGTGGCATGATCCGCCTCGATCACGTGCATCACGCAACTACACGGCCCCTTGCCTGGCACAGACCATGCTACAAACAGGAAGAGTCGGCGTGAAAGCGGCATGCCTCGCCGGCCGCGAAGCTGGTAGATGAGCGCACCACGTGTCTCTTCGCGCTGTGGATTGCTGCGTGAAATCTGTTCCGAGGCGTAGACGGTCTCGCGCCGTTCGCCCGACGACAGCGATGTGGCCGGCTGGCGACCGCATGTAATGACGCCAGAGAGAATACACTGGCGCAGGGAGCGCAGCTCCAGCACTGGATGTCGGTTGGTGATTACAAGCGAAAGGGAACGCTGTCCATAGTGCGAATTGTCCACAGGCGCATCGATGTTGCTGGCAATGCTGAGACGCCGCGTACTGACGCTCATAAGGCTTTCCGCATCGCTGTAGCCGCCTTCACTGTAGCCGCCGTCGCTGTGAAAGCTAGTGTCCACACTCTGTTCGCCTATGCTCCGGCTGCGCCGCGAGCGTGCTCCATGTGCGGGCAGCATGGGGATTCCACCACCTCTTGTGCCGATTCAACAGACGCTGAAATGCAGAACGCAAGGCCGCGCGGCTGCAAAAGCTGGCAAAGACTGGCGAGCCAGGTGTGTGCTGTTGCCGCGGATTAGGCTGCTTGAAGCGTACGATACTATAATGTAGCAGGGAAAATGCACGGTATCAATCCACCGTAACTGGCACCGGCGCAGGCTGACGTTGCGCGCAGGCGCGTGTGGACTGGGCCGGCAAAAAGGTAGCGTGCAGGAAAAGAGATGAGGTAGGTTGCTGGTCTGCGAATGCAGAGAGCAGGTTGCTTGCACTGCTCACCTCTGTTAGTCTCAAAATGGTAGCACGAGACCGAATGGAGAACACGGGGAGTGCGGGCGTTGGCCGGCGATACAGATATTTATTCACAGCTGGGTTAGATGATACAGACGAATCTGGCCTCCTGTTGCATTGAGGCTCACGACATTGGAGTAGGAGACACGGTACTTGGAATCGTAGCGCACCATCTCGATCTGCGCCAGACTGCTGGCTGCGCCATCTTGACTTGGCTCAGTGACCTGTGCCGCACGTGTTACTTGCACTGGTTCCGTTAGCCAGGCGGCTGGCGGAGAATGCATCTTGCCAAGCTGCATGTCGGCGAGCCAGCTGACTTGATTGGGACAGTCGTAGAGAGTGCAGATGGGTCCCAGCACTGGCACAAATTGGTTATACGCCTCACACGCAAACTGCCGCAGTAGCGTACCATCGATGGCACTATGCACGTTAAACCAGCAAAAACGCTGGATAATCACCAGCTGTTCGCTGTAGAGCGGCGTAAAGATGACGGTAGCAACTGGGCGTGTCCAAAGAGCACGACGTTCCTGGCGTGCCTTGGTGGCTGCCGCCTGCAATGGCGCTCCGCAGGATGGTGTATCGCCTACGACAAACAGAGAAAGCTGTGCGTGATTTGACTTTTCTCCACTGTGAATCTGCCCGTCGCTTGGGTTGTAGACCATGACGCACACAAGGCCGGGCCCGTACTCTTGCACTTCAATCTGCGCATTAGGCCACGATGGTAGATGTACCGTGTCGCATCGTAGCAGTGTTGCATGTTCACGATCAACACGAAACTCGTGTAGCTCCCAGTCGACACGCAGTAGCGCTGCGCAATCCTGCTTGTCCGGTTCCACCGCCGTGGCACCTGGCGTGTTCAGTACTGGGTGCTCAATGCCAGGCAGAAGATGGTCTGCCGTCACTCGTACCCAGCGAAAGACTAGCATGTCCACATGGTTCATCGACACTGCCTGCAGGTGAGCGTAGGAATGTCCAATCTCACCAATGACGCCAGTGCAGTGACGCATACGTTCCAGATCGTAAACGTCGTATCGGTAGCACTCGATCTCTGGCACTTCACGCACAACATCCTCCGCACTTGTTGGTAGCATGTTGGCGTTTGTTGTACATGCGTAGATGGGCGTACGCATCAGCACCCATTCTCCGTACATGCCCAGTGACGCGGCAATCTCATGCTTGCGTCTGACCTCTTCCTCCGATTGCATAAAGATCACCAAGGGCGGATCAGCACCTGTATTCGGCCATGCAAGAATCACGCCGTGGTCACCCTGTTCGTTAGCGTCGATATCGGCTGGAATGATGGATGCCGAGTTATCGGTATTGGCCGGTGCGATGACGTCGTCGCTGGCTGTGCTACCTGGCGCGTCAGCACCAGCGGCAGCTTCCTGCGCCGTGTTGCCCGAGTCTAGCAGAACTGTTGGCAGGCGGATGTGAGCCCACGCGACCACGAAATGGCTGGTCGAGTCTGCATAGGCAATCTGCGTGAGCTGTCCCAGCGCTGGCGGCAGTTCCAGCGCGCGCCACTGCAGGCCGCCAGAGCGCTCGGTATTATGACGCAGCGCCCACATACGCGTCGTGTTTTGCTCGCGTATCACCGAGGCCCATGCATTCATGCCAGACAGGTAGAGTTGCGCATCATTGGCCACTGGCAGCGCACACGTATCCATACGACAGCTGCCCTGCTGTAAATTGCGCATCGTCAGCCGTCGTCGGTGGTAGGCATGGTACCAGTGTGTGGCCTGTAGATTCTCGTCAAGCGACAGATATTCCGATCGAAGCGTTAGCGCACCATCCATTCGAACGGCCAAGTCGGCCAAGGTGGGCGCCTGGCCCATCTGCTCGTTGAACCAGACGAGCCAGCTGCGTTCACGCCAATCATCAAGCTGGAATTCCCGCCGGTAACGCTGCTCCCAGTACACAGGTCGCTCTGCAATGAGGTGGTAGGTGTACCGAGACGCAGCAGCCAACAACACAAGCGAGCAGTCGTCTAGGAGATAGCATAGGTGATGTATTTCGTCGTGGCTTAAGCGCGAGAGAAGCATGGCGGTCGGGTAGTAGAGGAGCAGTCGGCGGTGCATGCAGCGCGCTGAGTCACAGGCAGCCTTAGCCGCTCCACGTCACACGATCTACATGGCACAAGAACAAGCAAGCAGACGGACAGGACATGAGCAGAACTATTCTCATTACCAAAGCATGCGAGCTACGTGCACGCGGCAAATCATCGCACAATAATCATAGCCAACACACAACGCAGACTTATCAAAAAAAGTGGCGAGAGGCATGCGAAAGAAGGTGGTGGTGGCGGCGACGACGACGACGACGCCGGTGGCGGTAGCGGTGATGATAGTGGCGACGACAACGGGACAAGAGAGAAGGAAAGAGCGCAAGGCAGAGAGGATGGTAATGTATCGCCGTCGAAAAGGCAGACAGATGGACAAACAGAGATGGACAGAGGCGAAGGAATCGACGAGCGCACGCACTTTAGTAGAAGGCGACCGGGTCCAGGCCAACGCCACGGCGCACTTGCACTAGGCTAAGCCATTCCTTGCACACTTCCTCAAGCATTGCCGTCGCATCCACCAGATCTGACAGCTGTCGGCCGCTCTGGTCGTCGATGCGACGCGGAATAATCGTCAGCTGCGGCTGGCGAATGCCCTTGCGGCGCTCGCGCAGATATGTGTCGAATTCAGGGAAGCGGCCGCGCAGTTCCAGCACCCGACCGGTAAGCAGTTCAAGTGTGCAATAGAGTGCAGGTGGCGGCGAGACGCCCGGCGCAGTGGCAACGGTCGGCGAGCCCGATCCTGCCGGCGCCATGCTGGAGAAACCGTCGCGGCTGGCAAGCGTTTCCGTGTCGGTCGGATCGTCCTCGGTGGTGCCCTCGGTCTCTTCCGTGTCGTCTTCGTCAAATGCCGTCGACACGGACGCGTCCGAAGCAAATGGATCCTCGTCCGACGAAAAGCCGGTATAGTGCTCGTGACGATCCAGCTGGGATAGACGGCGGCGATGACGCGTGCGATCTTGGCGACGCCCACGCCGGCCCGCTGACGGCGGACTCAGGCAGGCCATCCAGCCGTCAATGTCGCGGTACTGGCAGTGTGCAAGTGCCGCCACCACACCGGAAAGCGCCAGGTTGAGTCGGCGCGAGTTGGTGTAGTAGTTGGAAAGTAGGCGATTGAGCGCCCGCGGCAACGGCGCTTCCGGATCGACGCGGTAGCGTGGCGGGCAGCAGCCGGACATTTCGTGCACCAATCGATGCGTCTCGATAGCCGCCTCGGCGTCCAGCAAATAGCGCTCGTAGCCTTCGCCAAAGGTGTCGTCGTCCCGCGCCAGATCCGGGTTTAGCATGCCAGCCACCGACATGTACAGATCCAATTCCCGGCGGTGATCCTCAATGCGGTGCTGCGTGGTACGCTTGATACGTGCGCCGCCCACTAGCCGGCGAGTGCGACCGCAGTGCATGGTCAAGAGCGTTTCCAGGAGGTTCAGCGTAGCCGTGACGGTCGACTCCGAGTCCGAGTCGAGCTGGACCAGAACCAGGCGCGCCAGGTTGAAGCCGTCCACCGGCCGTTCCTCCTTTTCCACATCCATTGCGTCCATGTCGTCGCCGTCCACACCCTTGGCCGACGGATTCTCTCCCAGCTTGTCGACGCCCTCCTCGTCATCGTCCGTGTCCAGCGGCAGACCAAGGTAGCTCAGCACCAGATCGACCATGGCCGGTTGGCGCAGATTGCGCAGAATCACGTCCAGATAAGTGACGGCCGCCTCTGCCGAACCGTCCGTGTCGGAGCACTGAGCCAAGCCAGGCCAGAGGATGTTTTCGAGAAAGACGCGGCGCACATTGGCCAGGAGCGCCTGGGAGATGGCCGGCGTCGGACACCGATCAAGAACATCCTGGCAAAACTCGAGCTCCTTGGTGAAGGCATCCAGCTGCCGATGGAAATCGATTGGCTCCGTTTCGTTGCCTGCATCATCACGTGCAAACACGCGCGGCAGCTGCGAAAAGAGCGCACCCACACCGGCGGCAGTTACGGCCGGGAACGAACCGCTCTGCAGCAGGTAGTCGCCCAGTGCGCCGGTCGCCAGCTCAATGATGAACAGAATGGCTGTGCGCGCATAGTCGCCGGTCTTTCCCTCGCGATGTACATAGCGCAGCAGGTAGGAGAAAAGCTGAAACTCATAGTCGGGCTTGGGTGTCACCGTCGTGTTGGGCGGCAGCGTCGCCTGGATGGGCGAACGAAGCGGCGTGGCGTGCGGATCACGCGGGCTTGCGGGTGTGCTGGCGGGCGAATCGACATAGGCAGCGGCAACCGCTGCATCTCGGCTCAGCTGATCCTGGATGGACATGATGCTCGCCGAGTCGATGCTGTTGCGCTGGTGCGCCGGCACACCGGCCACAGTGGCAATCTTGGCGGGGCTGAACAGACGACGGCGGGTGGTGCCGGTCGGGCTGTTGATGGACGCGTTGCTTTTCATCACTTCAACCCACTGTTCGGCGGTGAGCGTTTTGCGCCAGGGCGTGCGCATCCAATTACGGTCGTGGAAGAAGATGTTGAGCAGGTCAGGATAGCCGTGGATCTTGCTGCAGATGACATACATCAGCTCCATCAGGTCCTCGTGGTAGGTATCGTCGTTGCGGCTATCCTCGGTGCCCATCCGAATCAGCTTGAGGGTCGGCTTAAAGACTGCATTGTGCACCAGGAACTTGTCGTCCAGCAGGTTGATCATACTTGCGACACAGCGCATCACCTCACCACGCACCCCCTGCGGAAAGTCCGACTCGGCAATGTTGACCAGAATGGTTAGCACATTGTTCTTGAGCAGATACTCCATGCACAGGCCAGTCTGGTCTTCTTCCAGCCGGATCTCCTCGTCCACCAGAATGTCGACCATGGAGCGCAGATGCTGTGGAATGGGCGTCTGCTGTACATTCACCTGCGCCTTTTTGTCTTCGATAAAGTAGAGGTTCTACGCACGAGCCGCGTTCCATCAGTCACACACATACACACACACACACACACACACACACACACATAGAACCACCCACCCGCACGTCTACACATCCACCCACTCGGCTGGCCCACTCGGCCGGCCAGACCAGGTGACGACCCGAATACCTACATGCACATAGTTCCAGCATTTGTGGAACTTTGCCAGCTGCATAACCGCCGTCGGCTTGGCTCTGGAGGTGGGCGCAGGACCAGTGCCACCACGCTTGAACTTTGAAAAGTAGTCCATGTTGTCAGTGGGCTGCCACCGCAGTCGAAACAGAGTGGGTGGTCAGTAGTGCCGCACAGCGACGGTGGCCGAGCCAATGAGGAGGCAGTGAACGCAGATGCCAGGTAAAGATGAGCGACAGTGCAGGGCGCGGGATATGGCGCCGACTGTCACGCCGACCGTACGTGGGCGCGTGATGGGCGTGAGACGGCAGCAGCAGCAGCAACAGCGTGCGTGCGTGCGTGCGTGCGTTAGCAGAACAAGTCGCGACGGTCGCTGCAGCAAAAGATGAATGCAAGAGAAAGAGCGAGCACAAACAGGCAAAAGATGGGCGTACGCACACGCGCGCTGTGCCAGTTCTGTTATGCACTTGCAGCACGCGGAAAGGGGAGTGTGGACGCCCAGCGCCACCCTTACCAAAAAAGCAACTGGCGGTGCGGCAGGTGGAATGAAACCAGCGGACTGGTGAATGAACACGCACGTACAAGCGTAGGCAGCGGCGGTAAGAAGCGAGCGGTGGTGCAGGCGGACGTGATAGCACTGAAAGGCGTTGTCGTAAGCCTTTTGCGTGCTGGCGCACAACACAAACACGTACCCATCCGCATACACGCGCACATACACATGCCCATGCATACACTCTGACGCCCACGCTTACCTATGCTAGCACACGCCGTGGCAGGAGCAACCGGTGGTGGTGGCGGCGGTGGTAGTAGTGGTAGTTGACGTGATAGAGGGAGGGTCACACCGGTGGACAGGCTGGCGCGCGTGGGTCTACAGAGTAAGCTGGCACGGATGCTATCGGAAGCAGCGCAACACCGGTGTGCGTCTTGAATGCGCACCCGTTGCGAAGCAAGGAGACAGGGTGGGCTGCCCGTGCAGGCTATAGCAGAGAAAGGAGACAAGGTGAATGCCAGAGGAAAGAGAACGCTTGGTGCGGTGACAGGGTAGCCTTGAGACGGTCGGAGAAGCGTAGGCAGCAGTGCGCACTGATGTGATGCCTTATCTTGGCCAAGGGACTGACCTCGCACGGCGCCTTTGGTTCTACGTGAACACATGGCCGTGCCGCATCTTGCGCACACACACAGCAACCGTCGACTGCATCTTGGCCCAGTAGCGCCGCCAGTGGGAACGGGCGGACGCACGTTCGTTCGTTCCGATGGGCTCGTCATCGTCTGTGTTTGATTCGTCCCAGCGGTGCTGGCCATGGCCGTGGCCAGTAGCGCCAGACGACAGGCTCTGGTATCACCCAGGCGCATGCAGCCGCATCACTAGTGTGGGCCGCGTTACCAGTGGCCGACAGACGGGTCCAAAGCGTCGTTCATCTCGAGAGCGCGCGCATGTATGCTGCAGGCAGAGTGTCGCCGCAGTCAGCCAGCCGGGGGCCGGGGCTGCCGCCGGGGCGTGCTACCGCCATGCAGGTGAACCATGGCCACAAAGGACGCAACATGGTAAGCGTGCCTACCGTGGCCTTTGGATCGTAGAACAGTGAGGCTGGTCAGTGTATGCGCATGTATGTATGCGCATGCACGGGCGGACGGTCGTTCACGACAGTCAGCAGGTGTTGGCAGCCAGAGAACGTATATACGCACCACCCATCGTGATCCTCATCCATCCACCACCTTCTCATCCACAGATCTGTGCATCGGCACGGACCGGAAAGCACCAGCACTCGTACAGGGATGCGAGTGCAACGCGGTCTCTTTATATACAGCAAAAGTGAAAGCAGAGCCGGCGGATGGCGGGCAGCGGGGATGGGTTGGTGCCACATCGGACGACCGCCAACCAGCATCATGGCGACATGACTGCTGCCGATTACGAAAAGAGAAGGAGGCAAAGGCCGATAGAACACGGGCCAAAACGGTGGAAACAACGAGGGACGCAGGGCATGGACAGGGTGAATCAAGGCACAAGAAAACAAGTCGGCAAACTGAAAGAACGCCCGAGCGGCCGCCAGCATCTACGGCCACGGCGCCCTGGCCAGGCGTTCCGGCCGATACCAATGGCGAGACGCAACGGGCAAAGACAATGGCTGCAACAGCACTACAAGCAAAGAAGGAAGCAGCAATATACGGCAGTGTAAACGAAATCAACCAGCGTGTAGAGGTGGCGCATACAGTGCCAGTCTACCCACATCACAGCAGCAGCAACAGCATGGCCACTTCTTGTCTAGCTACAATGCCCCTGTGCCCTACAAAGTGCATATACGCATCGTGTATACGCTTCGCACAACTATGCGCGGCCAGAGGTCGTGGAGCGTGACTTGTTGAGAGCCGCCACCACGCTCATCATGTCACCAGTGTCGCGTCCATAGCCAGGCACACGGGTGGGCGATCGGAGCGAGATGCCATCGCTGCCGTTGCTAGCCACGCTGTTGCTGCGTGCAGTGGGGCGGGAGGGAAACTCAAAGTCGCGGATGCTGCTGCCAGGGCGTCGGCCAGACGACGAGGTGCTCCGCAGGCTCATCGAGTTGCTCGACTGCAGACTGCGGTTGCTGTTCACCGAAGTGCTACGGCCCGGAGTGGTGGGGGCTGCTGACGCGCGCAGCGACATGGTGCCGAAATCGCCACTCTCATCCGGATCAAAGCTAGTGTCAGCCGCTGTGTCCAGGCCAAAGCCGCGCAGCATCGATCCCAGTCCGTCGGCCGCTTCTGGCTCCGGCTCCGATTCGTCTGCAATGGCAAACGCGCTCAGCGACCGGGACGGTTCCTTGGACAGCTGCTTCTTGTGTGAGTTGGCGGATGACGGCACGCCAGGAGCCTTCTTGGTAGCTGGCGTCACCCATTGCGGATCGGCCGTCGGGTAGGCGGCACCGCTGCTAGCGCTAGAGCCAGGGCGGGCGTGGAAGCGTCCGGTGGAGCCACTGGACCGCGAGCTGGCCACCGACATGGGGCGAGCACCATGGCCAGGCGCGTCCATTGGCGATGAGGGCACACGACGGTGCTGCTGCTGCTGCTGCTGCGAGGTCGAGTCGGACGAGCGCGATGACGCCCACGACGGCCGGCGAGCATGTGCGCGCGTGTTGCTGGCACTGCTGCCACTGCGGCGACCTGCCTTTGCAGGTACAGCCGCCCAGGCTGGCTCGCTCTGGAAATCGCTGTTGCCCGAGCGCTGGCTGAATCCAGATGGCGACATGATGGGCGGGCGACCAACGCTGCGGCGCACCGAGGTGCTCGACGCATTGCTCACCGAGCTGCCTGGGCGTGCGTGTGGCGGCGGCCGAGCGGGGTGCGTACGACCCACCGTGTGGGCACGACGCGGCGTAGTGCGCGAGCGAGAGCGCGTGTCGCTCTGGCCGCTGGGCGTCACGACATTGCGGCTGTTCTGTCGACGCATCTGCGGTGTAGACGAGACGGACAGTGCGCCTTGGCTGGCCCGACTGTTGCTACGGCGCGGAAGGCGTGTTGGTCCACCTTGGAAACGTAGCGCGTCTGTCGGCGAGAAGCAGCATGATTCAGACTGCGCGTTAGCAGACAGCCGACCACTTGCACCAACAATCACATACCTATGCGTCGACGCAATGCGTCGTCCGCATTCTTACCCTCACCATCATCATCCAGACCAAAGCTGGCGGCGCTCATTGAACGCTGGTGGTAGGTACCGTCGCTTGCACGGGAGTCGCTGCGCTGCATCTGCGCCAGGTTCGTGTCGTCGTTGATCCAGAACGAGCCGTCGCCGTCATCATTCTCACTCGACTCTGCAAACTCGCCGTAGATGGACGCGGTGATGCTGCGTGTGTCTTTTAGACCGTTGGCGTCCAGAATCGCCTGCTGAGTTGGAGCACCGGTGCTGGGCGCGCTCTCCCAGGCCAGACTAGTGCTAGGCGCTGTTGTGTCCACCTTGGTCTTGCTGCTCGTCGTTGTCAGTGTGTCCAGCGACTTTAGCAGATCGCTCTGGCCGAGAATGTCGGCGGCCGAAGAAGTGCTTAGAATGTCGTTGCTAGCGTGGCCCAAGTCACCGAGCGGCATGTTCTCAAACACACGGCTGACCTCGGCATCGGCCGCCTCAATGTCGCTGTCGTTCTCGCGCAGTATGCTCAGCTCCTTTGGCAGATCGAGGCCGCCTGATGGTGCAAGGTGGCTGTTCTCCAAATTGGCATCCAAATACACCGTCTGATCGCCAATCATGCTGCTGTCCATCTCGTCAAAGGAGATATTGCCAAACACCGGGCTGGGATTGCGCGGCTGCGGTTCTTCGCCCGCCTCGCTCGGCTCGCTCATGCGGTCCAGCGATGACCGCGGCGATGGCGACATGTCACCAGGACGGTACCCGTCGGGACTGCAGCTGCCATCGGAAGAGTCGTACAGCTGGCGCATCAGCTGTTGACGCATCTCGGGCGGCACCATACTAATAAGCAGCGTAAACACTTTGTGAGCATGCTCCAGCTGGCCTCGCAGCATCTGGTTCTCGCCATCTCTCTCGTTCGCTTTAGCACGCCATTCGTCTCTCTGTGTATCGTTGCCGCGCCAGCAATGTCAGCCGTATCGCCGCAAAGTTAGCTTGATTGACGCGCTCGTGCACCCACCTCTTTGGTTAGCTGTGCGATTTTATCACGATCGCTTTTGTGCTTTGACTTTTTGGAACTAAACATGTTCAGCTACACCGTGGCGCCACCGCCAAGCAGAGCTAGGTCAGTATCCCGTTCGTCTCGTAGTGCTACAGCTGTTCGCCACCGTGCCCCTGTACGTACCATGGTTTCCATGGGTCACGACAGCCCCTGTCGGTGGGCGAAAAGGCGGTGGTGTACAGAAAGGACCGGTGACCGTGCCGGCACGAGATGAGTGTATCCTGTGGTGAAGAAGCGTAGGCTGGGAAACACTGCGGAGCGTTAATGAGGCCTGGTATAGCTCGGCGTTCCAACCCCAAGGCGAGTGCGCATACCGCAGAGAGGGAGAGAGTGGGAACCGCAGACTGGCCAAGGACACTGGTACGGATGAGCGAACGAGAAAGCAACGGCTAGCGATACGCAACTGCAGCACGCACAGCAATGACCAAGGTCAACGACAGCCGCACAGCAGGACTTGGTTAGCATTCACGCGGCCAGAGGAAGGAACGCGCGAGTGTTGTCAGAGCGTGTACGCCGCACGTATGGCGTCGACGGGGAGAGAGCGTAACGTATGCGGAAAGGGCAACAGGGGGCGCTCGGTGCTCAATAGGAGAACCGTGGGTGGCAATAAATAAGGTGGCACAGGAGGCAGTCGAACGTGGCAGACAAACCGCCAGGATCGTAAGAACCAGGGAGACGGCGTCGATCGCCGATGCGGTCAACGGTCGGTGGCACTAGCCACGGCAGGCGAGGTAGCGTAGAGCGAGAAGAAAGGCTTAGCAGAAAAGAAAGGAGACCAAGATGCTTATGTGCGTGTGGACACATGTGCATATGCGCGTGGGTGGAGGCCGACGCACTCATAAGCATGCCGCCGTAAAAGGAGCGCAAAGCTGGAACCAACCGGAAAGCCAGTTGCCGCGAAAACACATCCAAGATACGACCACAGCAAGATGCAAAAATCGAACCGAAAGGCAGAGCGGGCAATGGTCGCTACCGCCGGCGCGCCAGCAGAGAAAGCATCGCGCATGGGTCACGAGGCACAGGCGACATGATGGCGCGTAACCCACCATGTGCATGGCCAACCGCACAACATGCTGGCCACGTAGATGTGACGACAGCCCGAGCTATCCGCAACAGCCGTCGCAATAGCCATGGCAGCAGCAGGGCGACAGACCCACACGCCTACCCAACCGCACGTTCCGCGCAAAAAAAAGTGGCAAGCATCTAGCACGTGGTGTATGGCCTAGCATGTATGCTCAAGAGCCTGACGTCGTTGGCGGCGTGCTACGACCCAGTAAAAAGCGCCCAAGAGATCCTACCTGCACGCAAGCAAGCTAGCGCGTCAAAGGCGGCAAAGCAGCGGCGGCTGCAAAGTCCGAGCGGGCGGGGTGTGTGGCGGTGCTGAGCCGTTCAAGGATCGCTCCGACAATGTGCAAGAAGCGGCTGTACAGACGGAACCAGCGCCGCAGCGGTAGGCGCAAGCGCAATAAACAGGCAGCCGAGTGGCCGAGTGCAAGCAGGACAGGCGACAGAAGAAAAAGGTCTGGCCGTTTGTTATGACCTGTCGATGGTGTCGGGCATTCATCAAAACAAAAAGCGATGCTCAACCACGTGATCTGCCGGTATGCGTTGCGAATATGCACTGTCGTTTAATAATAGAACGCCAGGGACTGTCCCACGGTATTGACCGCAAAGACTGCTGGGCAGTGAACCAAGCTCGCTGAGATATGATTACAGTAGGTGCGCCATAGGATGCTAAGGCCAGAGGAAATGGAATGGTATTATGCCGGAAAACAATAGGGCGTCGCGTTCAACATCAATGGCCCCTTCATGGGCGTCATGCGTATTGTCGGTGTACACCATGAGTGCGTCGCGTGGGCCACTGACGCTGGCACGATGTCGGCGCCGCATGCCAGTGCTGCTGCCCCACGGCCAGCGTGTCTGCCGTGGTGATCTGGACGCACTGTGCGCGAGTGTATTTGGATCCGCTTCTTCTGGATCTGCATAGTATATGCTGCCCGTGTCGACGTCATCGTCACCGCCGTCACCTGGTACCACAGTGCGTTCAGAGTCCGTTATAGTGATGACAGTGGTGGTGGTGGTGCGCCTACAGCCGGCACGTGTCTGCATATGCTTTGCCCACCACACACCATCAAAATGGTCGTCAAACTTTACCAGGATGCGCCAGATGCAGCGGAGCAGCTCTCTAAGGTGATGCCAGCATTGGCGAGTGGTTGCACAGCCGGCACGTCCCGTGGCATGCAGCCATTGCCGGATGCGGCGGATTAGCATGCGTCGACTGCCCCATGCCGGCAGTCGGCATAAACTCATTGGATGCGCTGCTACGACCGGCAGCGACAGTGTTCCTACGGCGGCAGACATGCTAGACGATGTTGTACATAGGGTGGCGTTGCTGCAGTGGATCGGCAATGCGATGCAATGCCAGCGGTGAGTACGGTGGAGACGTAACAAAGGGGATGTGGTCGGATATAGATTCTATGGTGGGCGTAGCAGGCGATAGACGCACGGTAAGCGGTGGGAGTGGCGTAAAGGTGGGCGGAGGATGCGTGCGATGATCAGCGCAGGTGGCGATGATGATGGCGGCGTAAGGGGAGTGACTGGGCACCTAACCGCGATAGGCAGCCGTGAAGGTGAGCAGTAGCGTACAGAGAAAGTGAGCGAGCGAGTGAGCGAGGGAGAAACGTTGCGTGTACGGAAAACAGTTGAAAATACTGGTAGGGTCAGGGGACGACTAGAGTGGCATGGGAGGTTTTGAATCGTATTGCTGCTGCTGCTGCTGCTGCTGCTGCTGTTCGATAGAATAGCCATGGCTGCTTTGCCAATACAGCACACCGGGTCGACCAGCGTGGATTCCCGTGCAAAAGCATTCCATCGTGCGCTGGCCTGCATGCGTCCGCTCCCGCTCAGCACCGCATGCACAAGCGTCTGCTCATTCGTGCGGTACACACACAAACACGTGCGTGCGTGTGCGCACGTAGACATCCATTGGCGCACGCACACAAATCTACCCAGGTCGACAAAGGCGCGCAATGGCATGGGACACGGCTGACGCCAGGACGCCATGCGACGATGCAGTGCCACGCTTGCCGGACGCACGCTGGTGTTGGCATAAACGCTGCAACATGCGGTACGCCAACATATCGATCGCCGCGACCTGTTGTCTGCAAGGCATCGACAGCCCCATGGCACGGCCGCCTATTTGCTTCGCGCCGACCATACCCCTTGCGAGTGCGGAGGCCAATACCAGGCCGCCGGCGTTATCATACGCGGTGTGCGGCCATATTCAAAACTATTCGTCGCCCTAGTGTTACAGCGACACGCCCCTGCCCTGCATTTCTGTCAGACTAGACCGCCCGAGCGTGCCACCTTTTGCATGAGTTGTCCCGCTTGCTTCCTCACACGCTTTCGTCAAATGGTGCGGCTCTGCTGCTGGTCAGCCTTATTAGCCGCTGCACTCTACGCCGCTCGTTCCACCTCCGCCCGCCAACCGCATCCTCCACGCTGCTGCGCGGCACCTTTTCCCTTCCCGCGTCTCACCGCCGCTATCCACGTCATACTATCTATATCTGCACTCTGCTTCTTTTCGCGCAAAACGCAACCGCCTCTACTCTTTTCGCAGCTGCAGCTGTGACTATCGCCGCCATTGTTGTCGCCGCCGCTGCTGCTGCCGCTGTCGTTGCTGCTGCTGCTGCTGCTGTCTGCCATCCACCGTACCCGTCTAATAGCCAGCATGTTGTTCCGCAGTGGCATCCTCCTATGCTACGCGCTGCTGGCGTTGCTGCTGGTACCAGCACGGGTAATCGCGTCGCTTATCGTCGACCTAGGCAACAACGAGACTGCTACGTTTGCCACATTCAACTATCTCCAGCTAGGCGGACCAAGCTACTACCATAGCGGCATCCTGATCAGCCCCGATTTTGATCCGGAACATACCTGCACGTTCAGCAAGCTGCCGCCGGAACCTGCCCTGGTAAACACGACCTACCAGGAATCCATCGTT
>KZ992535.1:0-34023 GCA_003614735.1 Thamnocephalis sphaerospora | reverse complement strand
CAGCCAAATTCGCTACGGCGTAGAGGTTTTTGATGTGCATGACGACAATGTCCTAGAAAACAATCTTGCAACACGTCTTTTGCTGTTTATGCTCATCAACCTGCGCCGAGGCAGTCGAGGACAACTGATGCAGCATGTTCAGCCTATGGCCGCCGACCAAGAACACGGCGTGGCAACGGTGAACGGATATCTAAACTTGAATGATACGCCGGTGCTTTCGGTAGGTATTGACTACATGACCGGCGCAGCAGTCACACAGCAGCGCTGCAACTCCTTCGGCAGCCAAGCGGCCAAGCAGATACCCGTGCGCGTGCGGCTGGCCTTGGCCAACGTGCACCCATTGTACCAGCTGCAGAACGGTCACTGCTATACAGTGCGATGCAACTACATTGAGCGGTTTGACCAGGTGGTGATGCCCAACGGCGCGACCACCGGTGTGTTCACCACGCTGTCCAACACTTCCTCGTGCATCGGCGTTCTAATTTATCAGCTGACCTGGTTGGACGGAGGTTTGCCGTCTCGCTCGCCCTACCTTGTGATAGCTTGGCGAATGTCGATGGAGGGTAGCGATGAGGAGGTTCGCTGCGCAGCCAATGTGCTGCAGGACATTGAGTTTGGCGACAACGACGTGGCTGGCGCCAGCATGGCTATGCTTCCGAATCTGTACAACATTCTTATGAAAGAACCACGGCCGCGAACTGGATCTGCAGCCGTACAGGAGGAGCACACGGGAGTGCTAGGCGATTGGAACCAGCGAGGCGAGTACTCTGTCCTGATGGAGGCTAATGTAAACTCTTCACGAGACACGCTAGAGTTGTCCGTTTGTCTTTCCAACGAGTCCCAGGTAAGCTATGCCGTGACTGAGCGTCTCAACGGTGCCAACGTGCTTTTAACGCAGTGCTGGCGGTCGTGTGCAATCCCTATATTGTCTGAGATAGAATGGGCAGCGTGCAGCAGACAACTACAGCATCGCCAGCCGTGCGACAACTGCACCATCTTTGGGTATGCTGAAATGAAGGATAGCGCAGCGTATTTCTATGCTCACCGTCCAATTGTAGCGCCAGACAATGCCCCCGGTGAGCCGTCTGGACCCGTGGCACGAACGCGAACAGTTTCCACCGTTGGCACAGCGTCTGGTGTAGGCCAGACCCAGCTACCAAAACGTCATGCATACCTGCCCACGAAAGCGTCGCAGCCCGTTGCCGAGCTGGTGTTTGAACTGCACAATCAGCACGGACAGTTGCAACTATACCAGCCATGCGCCTATGTCGTCCAGGGAGATCCAAGCAGCGTTCCATCCGACACCATCCTTCCTCAGCAGATGATGGCAGGCAGGTTTACGGCATCAGAGAACAGTCAGGGCGTTGCAGAGGGCTTTATTATATGCTCGACCGCCAGCAAGGCCGACCAGAACGCCGGTACACTGTATCTAGCCATTGGCTGGCGCGTGACTGCGACGGGAAGCCGCTCCTACTTTGCCAATGTGGTGCAGATCACTTTTGATCCCAACAAGCGCTTCTCCACCCTGGCGGGCCGAGAGCGTTTCTACCGGCGACTGGCTGGTGCGCGCATGATTGGCGCGGGAGGTCAGGTGCGGCAGAAGATCAACGTGCCCGGTATGAGCATCGCTCTGGTGGGTCGAATCTCGCGAGAGACGGAGCAGAACCCGCCGTTGTTGCGCATCCGGCTGGTAGACCCGCGCAACTCGTCCAACAGCCACAAGACATTGGATATATACAGCCCCCTGGTGGCCGTTGCCAGTACGCTGTCGCCATCTCCAGCCACAACGGATGCACCGCAAAGCCGCACTTCCACGCACGAAAGTGAAGCCATCACGCAAAAGCCATCTAGTGCTACGCTAGTCGATACGCCTGGAGAGGATGCCGGCAACGACAGCTTTGCTTCCATCACTTCGTCGACAGCCGGCGAGGATTCGGCGTTTGGAATAAGCAGCCTGATTGCTGCCGCCTGCTTGCCAACACGGCCCGCCGGCACAGCATCGGCAAGAACAGACAATGAGGATTCGTTGTCAAATCCTGCCGCTGGCAGTGGACGACCCGAGGTCATTGCTGTGACGCATGCGGCGACGGCCGATGCTGCTATTACCTACACCGCCAACAAGCCAGTCACCCTTGGTCGTACCCACTCTCGACCGCTACCGCCTACGCCGACCAGACCTTTGGCGCCCTTATCCGCTCCCTCTTCTGGTGGCGCACGCCGGCGTGCCAACACCGACGGCCCTGTAGATCGTGCAAGGTCATCGTTGTCGCAACACTCGGCCACACTTTCCTCCATTGTGACCGACTCGTCGTTCACCAACATACCCGGCAATACATTGGGCATGCCGCGGGCCCCACCACCCACGCTCTTGCCCACTATAACGCAAACGACAGCACTGCGGAATCTGATGGTGACGATAAAGAGTAGGCTTCCTGGCATTCTACTGCGCTTGGCCACCTGCCATACGGTGGACGGGCTGTGCCTGCAGCCGGCCGGAGACACGCTGAAAAGCGACGATGAGCTGTGGTGCACCTTCCGATCGTCCAACCTACCGACGACGCCCAGCAGCAAGGACGAAAAGACAGACAGCCAGGAGAATCTGCGGGGCATGTTGGCCTATGTGCTTCACCATGCTAACGGCACCCCGTTGGCACGCGCCCATGTGCTATTTATCGGCTGGAATCTGGCGGATGACCAAAATCGCGTGCTGCTGGAGATGGCCACGCTAGACGCTGACTCGTCGCCACACGAAAACGCTACCACCACCGGACTTCCGCCTGCGGAGAACGAAGAAAGCTGGAATCGTATATTTAACAGGCTGGATGCTATGAGTCGATTTGCAGGAAAGGGCAAGGTGGATCTGGATGTCGCCATTGGCAGTGACAGTCACATTCAAGCTCAGGCGAGCATTAGCCAGGGGCCCAATGCTAAACTCAAGCTGAAATTGTCGCAACTGCCGGTCAAGGGCGAGGTAGGACATTGGTGTACAATGTGTTGGCCGCACACCGCTAACCGGGAGTGGGTGTGATGCCTTGCGCGCCGTAGCAGCTTGACGATGAGGTACAACAGCCGCTCCCGTTTAGTGAAATTGTCAACGGTGCGTGTATCAGCGATGCAATTGGCAACGCAAAATGGCTCACCGCTCTGCCTCGTAACGTCGTCTTCGCGGTTTAGAAGCAACGCCAGAACCGCTGCTTATTGCAGTGGACAATCGGCACCCCTATCTGGCGCTGAAGCTGGAGCGCTGCCTGATGCTCTCTGGCGACAGCGTCAACCCGCCGATTCCGCTGGTCCGTGGCGACAGCTTTCACAGCAAGGAAGATGCCAACACGATCAGCGCCACCTTCAACTTTTCCACCGCGCAGGGGCCTGCTTCGTGCGTTGGCCTGTTGCTGTATGTGCTCTCCTGGCCGGACGGTCAGCCGTTGACCGGCAAGCCATACCTGTTGATTGCATGGCGTGTTGAGGGCGCAGAGGAAACTCGGGAGTTTTTGATTCGATTTGCCAGTGGCACCCTGGCGACGCCGCCGCTGCCGTCGTCCGTCAGCAATCCCTTGGACGATGTGCACCAGGCCAACCAGTCGCTGCCGCTGTTCAGTGACGCACACGAGCTGGCTAAATATGGAGTAACGGGCGCAGGGGAAAGGAACGAGGAGGCAGGGGAGGAAAAAAGCCTGTTTGTGCCGGATGCCGACCTGGACTCGCTGCGACTCTTTCAGCTGGTGGAGGATGCTGGCATGACGCCGGCGGGACAGATGTTGACGGAGCGGCAGACGCTCGAAGCGGTGGCCAGCGGACTCAATCTGTTGGTGCATGGCGACATGTCGCGCGAGGGTGCCGCCAATCTTGTGGTGACGCTGCGCGAGGACACCATCAAACGCGCCGCGACCATGACGCCCGCACGACGCGCACGCCGCGGCAGCCTGGACTGAGCCATCCCGTCTGTGCGGCACTCCTGGCAGCACCATCGCCCACCCCCTGATCGACGATATATTCTAGACCGCGTTTCACATTGCTTCGATGTTTGCCATCCCATGTAAACTACATTGTCCTTGCATGACCCGCTGCAGACGTCGGATGCCTATTGTTCCTGTGCGCATCCATGTTGGCGACCTGACACGTACCTTTTTGCGTTCGCGCCGAGATTAGTACCTGCTGCGACAGTGTGTCGATCAGCGACCGTGCGTTCTGAAACACGCGCGACAGAGACGATGATTCGGCCGACCGGGTAATACCCATGACCTTTTTTAGTTTTCAGTGTGACTTTTTGTGCAGATGCTTCACCTCACGGCGTCGCATTTGGCGGTGTTGCAGCGCTCGGCGCCCTTTCACGCACCTGCACGCCGCTGGCCTTTCCAGGGGCGCCGCATTGTCTCCCAAGGCAAGCTATTTTCTCACTCTGCTCAGCAAGCGGTCGAAAGCAAACACGAAGCGCAGCGGATGCAGCGACAATGGCCGCTCTCTGGCCAGCTGTGTCTGCACAGCTGGGTCGGTGACTGCGCAAGCCGCCAAGCTTCCTCGTCACGCCGTCGACATCACCGCAGCGCCCATGCTGGCTGGCACCATAGTGGACGATGCATGCAAGCGGCCGCGGTATGTCTTAAGGCCGCCCTGCGTGTCACCAGACCGTCTCGGGCGTCACAGGCGCACCTACAGCGACCGTCGCGGCGGTGGCTGCAACACAGTCCCAGCGACATTAATTACCATCCGCCTGGCCGTGGCCGCGCCGCTGTCTGGCCATTGGAGGAACCGTCGCCGCGGCAAAAGACAGGATACACGGCCTGGCCGGGTGGCGCGCCGGCCACCGACCATGCATTCTCGCCGACGCTTGCACGCACAAGCTCATGCACACGGGTGATTGACCTTGCCAGGCGTTTGTCCCACCCGCGACACTTCTCGTTGCGCACCGGATGATGATGATGATGATGATGCTGGCCCTCGAGTATGCTTGCGGAGAGGCGCCGCCATGCGCCATGCCACTCGCCGTGTTAAAAGTCGCTGCACACCTTCGTACACATCTCTGCCGGTCCACCGCAAACTTGCATCACACAGCATTCCACTCTGCTTCATCACGCATGTCGACGCAGCCCACTATCGCTGCGATCTCTGCTGTCCGCGTGCTGCGCTTGGTTATCGCAGCCGGCCGCTTGCCCGCCATCCACCCACTACACTTCCTCCTTGGCTCCTCCTTTGCACGCGTGCCACACCCCGTGACTCACTGCTTGTGCAGCTTCGCGGGTTCGAGGCCCATTTCATGCCGTGGCCGGATCCATAGGGCATCATCTAGCGTACGCTCGCTCGCCCGCCCGCCCCTTTTCCTGTCCTCCTTGCTCGTCTCTATTTCTGCGTGGCCTGCTGGGTCGGCGACAACCACGACATTGCTTGCATCGTCTGCACCGTCTGCTCACATCGCCATCGCCACTCCCCCTTCTCGCTTGGCTGCTGTGCATTTCTCAAGCGTCTTCTGCATTGATTTCGCGACCTGACGCCAGCCGTGACGGCCGTTATCGCCGCGATCATCATCGCGGTGTACACGCTTTTTGCCTCTTGGTTACGCCACTTTTTTCATTTCCCAAGACGCCTTGCGGCTGCTTCACCATCACCTCTTAACGGCGCTGATTTGGCCGCTGTCACCTCGCTTGTCACGATTATTGTAGCCGTGTACCGTACTGCTCCGCCCATCCCATCACACCGTGTCTTGGCAGGCACTGTTGCGGTAAGTGTTGCACGTCTCAGTTGACCGCGCATGGAAGACCGTGCACTCCGCCGCGGTCTGCCCCACACCCACGCCACCGCTGTTGCCGCTATTGCCGCTGCCAGCGCTATTTCAACGCCGCTTGGATGGGAAGATGCCGGAGAAAGCCGGCATCGGCCAGTTTCGCGCGCTCCGTCGTCGACACCACCACCGCCACCGCCGCCGCCGCATGGCCATAGTGCGCGCACGCGTGTCCGTCTGCCTGATGACGGCGACGATCACCCGTTACAGGCCAGCGTGCCGTACCACCCTTCCCCGCGGTGCCGCATCAGGCGCTACGCTTCTTGACGCTGCGCTACCAGCCGTGTGGATGCGTGGGGGTGCGGTTGACAGGCGACAAGGGATGCGATTGTAGGTCCGCGCGCGGCCTTTACTCGCCTTGCGCGGAGAGGGTCCCTGTGGCCAAGCCCGACGGGTCGTGTGTGTGGGTGCTCCCAGTCGCTGACGGTTTGACAGGTAGACACACTGGGGTGCTGCCGTCAACGCTTGAAGCGGGTGTTGAAGCGCCAGCCCCTTTTCTTCCCCTGGCCGCAAGCCGTTTCCCTTTCCGCTGTCCTCGCACGTTGCACACACGTCGCCCCTTTTGCCTGCCGGGTCGTTGTCCCTTTTGCCGTCGCTGTCGCCGCTGCTGCCGCCGCCTCACGCAGGCCACATCCCCACGCTCCTTCCTTTTCGCTTTCTCGTGTGTGCGTGTGTTTTTGTATGCGCTTTACGGACTGCGCCGTTTCTCCCCATCAAGCTCGCACGTTGCTTATCGAAAGAGGTGTGTGTGTGTATGCGTGTGCGTGTGTGTGTGCGCGTGCGCTAGACTCGCCGCTTATTTGCTTGACCAGGTCACTTGTTCCTCCTCCTTCTTTTGTGACGCTGTCGCTGGTGCGCCGTTGGAACGCCGTACGTCTTTTGCCAAATACCACCACGTTCCTCGCTCGTTCCTACTCTCGCTCGCTCACAGGCTGCCGTTACGCTCCTGCCTTTCCACCACACTTTGACGCCTACGTGCTCAGGTTGGTCTCGATTGCTTGCTACAGGACAGCGGCCATTCGCTCTTGCTGCCACTGCCACTCGACTGGCTGACGGGCCGTCGGTCTGTCCAGTGTGGTATCAGCGCTCTGTTCCCCACGCGCGCGCGCACTCTCTCGTTTGCCTCCTTCTCTTCTCTCGCTCGCACCCGTCAGCTTGCCCGGTCCGTTGGCCCCTTGCCTAGGCCAATCTGCTGTCTCTCTAATTGTCACGGCTAATACGTGCACGCGCCACCTGCTATCGCTTGCCGCCACGCCTTATCGCCTTTATTATCGTCGTTCCCTTGCCGCCCTTCCCACCACACGGTACGCAGGCGCGTTGTACGGTCTGATGGCGCGCACAACTGGCCTTTGCCGTGAGCCTGCTGGGGCGAACCGGCCGCATCACCGGCCGCCGCGGCGCCTTGCTCGGACACTGACACCGCCCTGTATGTTTTTGCTGCGGCGTGCTAACTCGCGCGTTTCTCTTGCCTCATTTCTTTCTTTTCCTGTTTAGGTCCCGTTCATAGCGCGAGGAAAAGGGTAGGCATTGCTGCCACGCCGTCGGTTTCTCCATTGTCTTTTCCCGCAGCTCTACAAGAAGCACGCCAGTGCCGGGAACGGGCCCCACATAACCGGGTCCTCCACGCCTATTCTGTCACCTGGCTGCGGTCTGCTTCAACGCGCCCGCTTTAGTTTTGCTGCGCCGTTCACCGCCCACCCGTCGCCACACCATCATGGCCACCGCCTACTACACGCCCATGGACACGGACGCTGCAGCCTCCGGTAGGTACCCATCCTCTTGGGATTCGCGGGTGTGCAACACTCAGGGGTAGGCGCGTGCGCAGGCTGTGAGTGCAAAGGAAAGAGGGAGCGAGCGAGAGAGAAGCGCCGGCGCCAGGGGAGACTGCAGGCAAAGGTACCACGCTCTGGCGGCAGTGTTGCCCTGATGCAGCCGGATTGGCTCAGGATGACAACCGGGTGACAGGCCATCACGGGTCAGGGGCGTACACGAGTTACGCGTGAAGGTGATGACGTTGCACTCTGTACGCATTGTCCAACCCACCTCAGCTCAGCTGGACCGGCCGTGTCTAGACCACGCGGCACGCTGTCCATAGAGTGACGCGCTGGAGTGGGAGGAGCGGGAGCGAATAGGCTGGCCTGAGCCTCTATAGGCGCGTAGTCATTTCGCTGGGATGGCCAGGGGGCGCAAATGAGATGGGCGAGGGCAAACGGTTTGGCAGTATGGCATGGTCTGCTCACCATGGCGCTGCATCGGTTGCATCTGCATCACGTTCGCTATGCTCGCACGCATGGGCGGGCTACACCACAGGTTCTTACCGGCTGCCGTCACTCAAGGAATGCTTTGGTCAGGAGGCCGATGCCATACTGGCTGCGCCTTCTGCATCCACATTGCGCGCACGCCGCATGTCTGGTCCGGCGCTTTTGTGTCCGTCCAGCGCGTCCTACTTTGCTGGCACGGCCACACCGCCCAATGCAGTTGCCGGACCATCGTCGTCGGCCTCTTCTCCGCGGCAGTCGCCATCAACGCTGCCAAATGCGCTACATCCGCCGCTGGACAGCCCGGTGCGCCCCATGCACGCGCCACCCATGACCCTGCCCACCACCCAGAACCTCTCACGTTCCCAGTCGATGCCGTATCTCCATGGCGTACAACAGTTCCAGCAACACTACCATGCGCCGCCGCCTCAAGAGACCGCCCCGATGCAAGGCTATGCTCACTCGCTTGCCGCTCCAGGCGATGGTGACAGCCTCCACGATGCGGCGGATATGCGCTACGCACACGACACGCGGCTGCCACCGCCACCGCCATCGCATCACGCCCAGCAGATGTCAGTTTACGCACTGCCGCCGCCTTTGCACACATCGACGACGTCGCTCGCGCCCTCGCTCTCTTCCTCGTATGGCAGCAGTCATCCGGATGCTGGTAGCGGGCCTCGCTCGGCGGGTCTTACGCCGTCGGCAGGCTGGGCAACGTTCCCACCGCGCGGCTGGACGGGCGCACGGCGTGGCAGTGCGCCCGCGCTTGGCGTGGCTCAGCGCATGCGTCTGTCATCATTGCTCGAGACGTGTGATGAAATGCAACAGCTGGGTGTGCAGCCGACCGAGGAGCGCGGCAGCGACGTGAGCGATCGGTCCGAGTCGGGCGGTTCCTCCCGCAGCACGCCGCCGTTGACACCTGCGCCGTTGGCCTCGCGTCTGCCCAGCATCCAAAATCTGCTCAACGGGGATGGCAATCGGGCAAAGACTGCGACGCTGCCCCCGCCACCGGCACCGTCGGCGGCGGCATCTTGGAGCATGGGCGCAGAACAGTCGTCGTATTATCAGCGGCACGCGGCGGCCGCACCGCCACACACCGCCAGCACCACCTTTGTGCTGCAGCCGCCTCCAGTGGGTGCGCATCGCGTGGACACACTAGGCGGACCTGTTCAGGATGGTCAAGCGGGCCGCACGCTGTCGCGTCATGCATCCTCGCCGGCACTGTCCTACGGCGCGACCATGTCGTCGCTGACGGCCGTGCGGCGCAAATCGTCGGCCGGCCCTGCCGCTGCATCCATGGCCTACCACGCCACAGCCGCCGCCGCCGCCGCCGCCGCGAATGGTAATGCCGCACCGGGTGGCATTTCGCCCTCCTCGGCGCACGTCTGCCCGCTCTGCAATCGGCGATTCAACCGTGCCGAGCATGTGCGCCGCCATCAGCGCGTGCACACTCAGGAGCGCCCGTACGAGTGCTCGTGGGCCGGCTGTGCACGCCGGTTTGCGCGTCGCGACAACTTGGCTCAGCATGAGCGCACGCACGAGCGTCGCGCCGAACGCCGCCGCCAAAAGGCGCTGATGCGGGGCGAAAAGGTGCTGACGACCGCAGCCGGCGGCGGCCGCACCTCCCGTCGCCCGTCACTCAACTCGGACTCGCTTGCCTATGCCGAATTGCCGCACTCCTTTGACACGTTCACCCTGTCGGACGATACGGAGCGCGACGGTAATGCCATGCACACCGAGTATGAAACGAGCGCACGACCTCTCGCGCTTGCCATGTCCGGCAAGGCTGCCGCACCGGCCGAAAACGCTGATGCGGCTCGCGTGATGGCCTAGGTCTGTCTGCGCCGCTCTCCGCCCTTGCCCTTTTCACCTGTCTCTCTCCGTTACTGCGCTTGTTCCCGGTGTGTACACCACTTATGTATATATCTCATCCGCCGGTCTCCTGTTTCCGCTCATCCTTATACCTGTTTCCGCCGCTCTCCCTCCTTGATGCTCGCCACCCAACTACCACCGCTGCTCCGCCAGCGTGAATGTCGGCCACGCGTTTATCTTTATCATTGCCTCGTCGGATATTATCACCGCTGCCGCCTTGCCCACCACTGCTCCACGCATCGCCCACATTTGCTCTTGCTCCGCCGTGCACCGCAACCCTTGCCCGGCTGCTGCATGCGCTTTCTTCAGCTACCACCTTCCACACATATTGGTGTGCGCCATTCACCCGACCTCCGCTTGCGTGCATGCTTCGTTTCCTGTCATCGCCCTAACTTTCTGCCCGTGCCATCATCCAATGCCAAGCTGCCGCTTTTTTCGTGGCCAACCACATTGCCTCTGTACTCCCACTGCTGCCTATGTCGTCGTCACTGCGCGCCACTTGGACCATGCCTATTTGCTCCGCGCTTCGCGTTCTCTTGTCATATTAAAACTACACTGGGTTCTTTTCGCACGGATGTTTGTCCTGTTTGGTTGCATCGATGCATAATGATGTGCTATGCCATTTGCACGCATCGATTTACATATAGCTCGCTCATTTTAGCTCACCTGTTTGCTTGCTTGCTTGCTTGCTAGCAGACAGACCAACATAGCACAGGTGCTCGTCAATGACGCTGCTGAGTCTGCGCCTGTCTCAGTCATGACGACAAGGTGGTTCTTGTTGACGCGTGCTAGTAATGGTATTTTGCGCAAAAGGAGCAATTCTGCTTACATCCTGCGCTCCCTCGGTGAATGCAAGCTTACCATGCTTGATCGGAAAAACCTAGCCTTGGCACGCTGATGTCCGCGGTTTAAGCGTGCCTTGTGTTGGCCGCCAGTGCAGCCTGTGCTCGCTGGTTGATTTGCCACTGTACAGCGACTCACAAGTCAGGAGTGCGCTGCACGTAATAGTCTGTGCACGCGCATGTCTTGCAGGCTGCGCCAAAACACCAGGGGTGACATTGGAGAATCATCTCCTGCCACAGCAAAGCAAGGAGCAGCAGCAGCAGGCTCCTTAATGTCGAGATCGCATATCCGCCTCTGACTAGCACAACTGAACGCCCAAAAGGGGCCACAAGCGGCTCCTTTTGCATTGCCACTGCGCCACGGTCGAGTTTCGCGCCGCGAGACACATGCCAGCTCACCGCCTCACTTTTGAACTGTTTACGGAAATCAGAAACGTAACGGCGGATGACATCCTGTACACGCGTTCATGTGAAAAGTGTCTCCGGATAGTTTGTACACTTATACGCTTGGATGGGGGCATTGGCCATCTCCTGGCTGGCCGCCAACCTGAGCAATGTCAGCGTCTACTTGAGCGCACAGGCTATATCCCTGGCGTTGAGCCCCTGGCCTCGATCATGAATGGCGCTCAAAAGGGGCGCGTACAGCAGACCGCATGCCTACCTTCTATCTGCGCTGGACGATAAAAGCGTTGCAGCTTAGCGAGCAGCTTGCGTGCTTGTATTCAGTTCTGTCTGACGCCTCATCCATACTAATCACCCTTTCTTAGCCATCCCTTGGGCATAAAGTAACGGCAAAGAGTAAATACCGTTTGTCCAATAGCTAGCTACACTCGACAAAGTTCACCTTCATCAGGTGTGTGCATTGGCTTGCTGCGTATTCGCCATCTTGAAGGTAAGCAGACATGCAGCGGCGCCACGCCGCCGGTCTAACAACGCCCATTTACAGGGACGCTTTACAGCTCGAGGCATTATGCGTTCAGACAGTGGGGCGGTCACATCGGCTCTCCTGCTGGCTTTTGCTGCGCTGTTTTCCATCAGCGTGACGCTATCAGGTGTAACAGCGCTGCCGGTAGAGTCACAGTTGCAGCACGATAAGTCACCATCTTTGCTCCATTCGTCGACTCCTAGCAATCCAAAGAGTCGTAGAGACCTATGGGGTAGCTTTGGCAATGCAAACTCGCCGTCAACGAATGCAGACCTAGAGGATGTGGAGAACGCAAGCGAAGATATGGCCGAGCTCCAGGCCAACGGCAATCCGCAAAGCCACTGGCGGCGCTCCAATCTCGGCTCTCTCAGGGATCTATCCGGCCTGACCACCGCTGTCACGGGACTCCTGGACGGCCTTCCGATTAGAGCGCTGTTTAATCTGGCCGATGAAACTGAAGATGACGATGACGTGCCAACTAGAACGACCGAAGCACTGAGTGGCCTGAAGTTTCCAGGAGGCCAGCTAGTGGCGGCATTAGATACTAAACACATGGAGGCAGATGACGCGCTGTTTCCATCAGCTCCGGAGCATCCCATCAGGTCAGCTCCAAGGAACAAGCCTAAAGCCACGAAAACCCCACGCAAACCTAAAACCAAGCCCAAGCCCAAGCCCGAGCTACCAGATAATCAGCAGCCAGCGCTGCCGGATCCAACGCCAAAAGAGGATGCACCTAATGATGCCAAGCCGACTCCAATTGCGACGCCTGTAGATGCGCCTCCGGAAGCAAGCGAGATGCCAGTTGGCGAGGCCCCGCCTACACCAACGATGGACCAGAAGCCTACGGATACGCTCCCAGAAACGAGCGAAATGCCAGTTGGTGAGGCACCATCGACGCCAACGATGGATCAAAAGCCTACGGATACGCTCCCAGGAACGAGCGAAATGCTAGTTGGTGAGGCACCATCGACGCCAACGATGGACCAGAAGCCTACGGATACGCTTCCAGGAACGAGTGAAATGCCAGTCGGCGAGGCATCGCCTACGCCAGTAGCAGATCAAAAGCCTACGGACACGCTCCCGGGAACGAGCGAAATGCCCATCGACGAGGCGTCGCCTACGCCAACGATGGACCAGAAGCCTACAAACACGCTTCCAGGAACGAGCGAAATGCCAGTTGGTGAGGCACCATCGACGCCAACGATGGACCAGAAGCCTACGGACACGCTTCCAGGAACGAGCGAAATGCCAGTTGGTGAGGCACCGCCTACACCAACTGCCAGTGACCCTCGCTTCATCATTTCACTTCCGTTTATTCAGTCGCTACCAACCAAAAAGGAAACGCCCCTTCCTGAAGTACCGGACTTGGGTCCTTTTGCACCCACAGCATCGCCTGTGAGCACCAGTTCACCGCAGATTATTGATACGCCGGCCAGCAGCCCGCAGCCGGCTCCTGTCATGGCACCAACGTCTCCCGCGGTGATGCCCGCACCGACTTCAAACCCAATCGACAAGGAGACGGACGGTCATCACAGTTCGCCCGCAGATCAGCCGGTGGTGGCTGCTCCCAGCGCCTCGCCAAATAGCCCACCCTTCGTGGCTCCGACGGCACCAGTCGACCTTGATACACCTACTATGGGAGATAGCCCTGTGCCCGCGATGCCAACAGCTCCAGCGACTGCAGCAGATCCGGCGGCGCCGATCGGTCCAGCCGAACCGGCCATTGCCGATCCTCTTTTCCCTATAGATTCGTCTATGCCGACCAACCCTGCGATTCCAATGATGCCTGGCATTACGATTGACCCGCCCCAGTCTATTCCAGATTCTTTGGGCGATCCGTCAGCACCAATGCTGCCTAATCCTGCCTCCCCGGCTACTCCAGATAATCCACTCGATCCAATTGTCCCGATCGAGCCTAGCCTATGGGACATACCCGTGGAGCTTGGCCCTAGCGTCCCGACTAACCCTAACGCGCCTAGTATGCCCGCCAGTCCCATCCCTATAGATATACCGGAAAGCCAGCTCGAGCCAGCCGCTAATCCCGACCCTGCTTTCCCCAGTACTCCAGCGAATCCGCTCGATCCGGCCACATCGATTAACCCCGCGCTTCCGGCGCCTCCATTGGACTTTTTCGATCCAATTGCCTCTGATCCTGCACTCTCTGCCGATCCGATGTCTCCGTTTGATCCAGCTCTTTCAGCCAACCCTACCCTGCCTAGTGCACCGGCCTTTCCCGCTGATCCTGCGGGCCTAACCGACCCAGTTGGACCTACCGATCCAGCATTCTCTAACGCACCGCTGCCGCCACTGGATCCGGCGCTAGTGGCCGACCCTGAGTTTCCTAATGCACCTACATCACCGTTGGATCCGACTATTGTAGCGGACCCTACGTTTGGCGATGCTCCACTACCACCATTGGATCCGATCGCTGCGACTAATCCCGATTTCCCTGGCATGTCGCCACCGGCAGCTCCTGCTTCTCCTGGAGCTCCAACAGCATCGCCCAACCCGGCTGCTCCAGAGTTTCCTGGTGCTCCAGTACCTCCATCTGATCCGGCTACTCCAATTGCGCCCGAGCTTCCTGGCACCCCAGCGTCTCCATCTAGCCCGTCTGCTCCATCTGCCCCTGAGCTTCCTGGCGCCCCAGCGTCTCCGTCTGATCCAGCCGCTCCGAGTGCTCCTGAGTTTCCTGGTGCACCAGCGGCGCCACCCGGCCCGACTGTTCCAACTGCTCCAGAGTTCCCCGGCGCCCCAGCGTCTCCATCTAGCCCGTCTGCTCCGAGTGCTCCTGAGCTTCCTGGTGCACCGTTACCTCCATCCGACCCAGCTGCTCCAGCTACTCCAGCAGGCCCTGGCACTTCAATGCCTCCATCTGATCTGGCTGATCCGACGAAGCCTACCTTCCCCAATGCACCGTTGCCACCACTCGACCCAATTGTCTCGACCGACCCTGCACTTCCTGGCGCTGCAACTCCACCATCTGGCCCAAGCGTCCCCGCCTCTCCTGGTCCTCCAATGCCACCGTCCGATCCAGCCGCCCCAACCATCCCCGAGTTCCTTGGCACTCCAGCCACACCGTTTGATCCTATTGCTCCTGAGCGTCCTGGTGATCAAACGCCTCCATCTCCACCAGCTGCTCCTGAGGTCTCGGCGTCTCCACCCGACTCAGCCGCACCCTTCCCCGACATTCCAATGCCTCCGTCTGGCCCAGCCACCTCAGCTGACCCTACTTTCCCAAAGATCCCACCGCCTCCACCTGGTCTAGTCATGCCGAGTAACCCTATTTTTCCCAACATTCCAGTGGCGCCATTCGACCCGGCCGTCACAGCGGGCCCGATCTTCCCTGGCATGCCTCCGAGCAGCCCAGCTATGCCGGCTGGACCTACCTTCCCCAGCGCACCAGTGCCTCCATTTGACCCAGCAGCCTTTCCAGTAGGTCCTAATCTACCAAATAGCCCCGTCGGCTTTGATGATCCAGATCCCACCAAGAACCCAGGTTTAGCGCTACCGCCGTCCGTCTGGCCGCCGCCACCACCGCCTGTGTTGCCATCCATTGATGTGATCAATCCTCCGGTTGACCACCACGTCTCGCCACCTGCGCACACCGACATGCCAGCTACACCGTGGCCGCATTCGCAGTATGGCACACCTTATACTGGCTTCAATCCAAGTCTGTACGGGTTTGGTTTTCACCATCCCGCCCATGACTTTAGGAATCTTGCGTGGAACGACCATGTTCCGCACAAGACCCACCGATTCAACCACCGTCAAGCCAAGGGCTTCAGGTACGATACAGACGAAGACGAGGAGGAGGAAGAGGAGGAAGACAGCGCCGCCGGTGGTCCACATGGCGCCTTTGGCGGTAGCAGCTGGTCATACCCCAAGAGCCATTCAGAGCATGATGGCGCGTTCTGATCCAGCGGTCACCATACATAGCGACATGAGCGATTGATGCAGGTCTATATATAAGTTTTACGATGCGGCATTCGCTTTTCATGTTTTATCGCACGCGACACAGCATCCAATTTGTTCTAATTAGCCAAGTAAATTTTACGCTCATTCAATCACTGGCCAGTAACATTTGGAAATGCATACATAGAACGGACGACTTTATGGCATAGTGTGCAGATGCGGGATGCAAAGGCTTTGGGCACGTTATACGTGGCGGCGGCCTACACTGATGTGCCATTGGCGGCAGCCACGTGGTTGTCGGTGTGCTTGGCGTGGAACTCGCGTAGCAGGTGGTCGACGGCCTCAATACCGAGTGGCTTAATATCGGCCATCTGCTTAATCTTGGCGGTAACCTGCTTTACCTGGTCATCGGTCAGCTCCAGGCCGAGCTGCTGCGTGCGCGACTTGACAGCATTCCAGCCGGTAAGTCGGTGGCCAATGGACACGTAGCGCGTCATGCCAAAGTCTTCGGGCTTCAGGATTTCGTACGTGGATGGATTGTTCAGGATAGCCTTGGCGTGGATGCCAGCCTTGTGCGTGAACGCGCAATAGCCGGTCACGTAGTTGTTGAACGGCACCTCAATATCCACTGCGTCGGCAACCAGATTCTCCAGGTCGCGCAGCTTGTGTAGCTTGTACTTGCCAGTAATGTAGTCGCGATCGGCCGTGTACATGCGCGCCACCAAGCCGCCCAGCGGCGTGATGCCGTTGCGCTCTCCGATGCCCAGCACAGACGTGTCAATGTGCGTGGCGCCGGCCTCAAGGGCGGCGTATGCATTTGCGATGGCGCAGCCGGTGTCGTTGTGGAAATGGCACTCGATGTCGCAGCTCACTACACCGCGTAGCGTGCGTACCAGCTCGTACACCTGGCGCGGATTGGCGCAACCAACCGTATCGGCGATTCCGACACGGTTTACACCAAGCTGCGAAAAGGGGGCACTGCATGAGCAACGCGCAACTACGTCATCGCCGCCGCGACGCGCCCACATGCGCGCGCCTACACACATCCTCTCGCGTGTGTGCTCACCTTATCTACAGTGCGGTAGATGTTTAGCAGATCAACCAGATCGCTGCGGAACGAGTCCTCGCTGGAGAATCGCACCTCCAGACCGGTCGACTTGATGTAGTTGACCACCTCGATGGCCTGCTGCGTAATATACTCCATGCTCTTGCCGTGTGAGAACTGGCGCAGGAACGATGATGTGCCAATCACCACGTCCAGACCGTCAACGCCTATCGGATTGCCGGAGAGCACAGCAGAGCCGTCAAGCGTTAGTGCGTGAAGAGCGCTTCCCGCCGGGCCATCGCTTGCGCACCAGTCTCAACTGCAATGCGTGCATCGTCCATGTGGCAGCGCACATGGGTAAGAATTTTCGACTTGAGGCCAAGCGAAGCAATGGCTACACAGTCCTGGCGAGACTGCTCAGACGCAGCCGGCGATGTAATTTCGATGTACTCGACACCAAAGTCGTCCAGCGCCTTGGCAATTTCAATTTTCTTGGCCGTGTCGAAGAAGGCATTGGCAAACTGCTCGCCCTCTGCAAAATGAATCCAAACATGAACGATGATCAGCGCTCGTATTAAACGGCCATCGCTGACGCGCGAATGGTGTGTCGTAGTCTGTGCAGCACATATCACCTACCGCGCAACGTCGACTCGATAATGCTAAAGTTATCCACGCGGCTCAAAAAGTCGGCGACCGACTTGCCGTACGGGTTGCTGCTGGTGGCGGTGGTGTTGTTGGAGGTCATGGTGTAGTAGTAGTAGTAGTAGCAGTGGTGGTGGTGGTGCCAAGCGTCAACGCAAAGAAAACAGGCTGCGGAGCGTAGCAGCAGCAAAGAATGTCAGTATGTCGGCAGGAGGCGTGCCGGGTCCGAAAGAGTGAAACATCGGCGCCTATTTATGTCTGCAGCGAGCCAGACAGATACGCCAGCGGTGCATCGAATTGCTTGGTGATGCGTTGCTGAGATTCACCCGCACGTATCAGCGCATCAGAGCGTGCAGCAGAAGCGCGGCTCAGATTGGCCGAGTGATGCACCGCAGCCAGCGATGATCTCTTTGATGGTCCTGCCGTGACAGATGGAATGACGACAAGTGCCCGATGAGCAAAACGAGATGATCAGTCCCGCGCCCCATATGCCCGCAGCCAAAGACAGAGACTGTTTGCTGACACGGTCGACACGCTCGTCTCACGCTTGCTTTTGGCCACGGTAGCACGGCAGACTGTTCAGCACGAGTAGAGCATGCTGCGCCGTTGTTTGGCTGCTTGATAATCGCCATGCGACACCACTCCTCACGCTGGATGTGGCCGGTTGATCTGCCGCCACCCACCTAGTCCACTCTTGGTACGTATCTTTATCGCACCTAGCATGTGTCAGGATGTGTCTATATCACATGGCCGGCTACCGTTTCGGAATGGCCACACTGCCACGCCGCCACTGCTACTGCCGCATTTCACCTCGCGAGCGCACAATTGCCATCCCACGACGCTCGCCCACACAGACGTGCACTGCCGTCGTCGGCAGCCGGGTCGCCGCTTCCGTGCGCAACGCAGCACTGCCACCGCCGACCTGCCAGAATCGTGCTACAGCCGCGGCGTTGCAGGCGCCCTTTGTTTTCATTTCGCCGTGTCTGAGCTAACGTCAGTGCCCGTCGGCGCTGTTCAGACAGATCGTTATCTTTCTCCCTTTTTCCGCCACCATCACGCATCAACGCATCGTGCTCTATCGTGCCCATCCTCTTTCTGCTGCGGATACTTGCGAATCGCGCTGGACCCGGCGCGCAGACGATCGTGTACACGCCACCTGCTGCCAGCGTCGCTTGCACGGGCCGCCCGGCAAGGTCTACTGCGTCGGCGACGTTTCAACACGGCCTCCACGTCGGATAGACGCGCGCAGACGCACGGCGTGGTCGGCAAGGAGCAAGCAACTGACTGGCTCTGGACTGCTAGGAGCGCCATTCACCATGAATACCATCTATGCGGCCGTGTATTCGGGCATTCCCGTGTTTGAGACGGTCTGTCGTGGCATTGCAGTGATGAAGCGACGATCGGATCACTGTTTAAATGCGACGCAAATCCTCAAGGTAGCTGGCATTGAAAAGGGCCGGCGCACCAAAATTCTAGAGCGGGAGGTGTTGACCGGAGAGCACGAAAAGGTGCAAGGCGGATATGGCAAGTATCAGGGCACCTGGGTGCCGTTTGATCGCGGCATTGAGCTGGCAGAGCAGTATGGCGTGGACCACTACCTGCGCGCGCTGTTCGAGTACGAGCCGGCGCGTAACGAGGACGGTAGCGTGGACCGGACGCCCACCAAGGAGCAGGCCCTGTTGGCACACCGACGGCAGATAGCTGCTGTGCAAGCGCACACGCACGCCCACGCCGACTATGCATATCCGCCCGCAACGATGCCAGCGCCTGCGCCGCTCAGCGATCGGCATGACAGCAACGGCAGCCTCAGTGGCATGGCGCAGGTGTCCATGTCGGGTATGCGGCTACCGCCGTTACAGTCGCGCCTTGGATCCTTTACGCCGCGTCCATCTGCATCGCAGACAACGCATACGCTGCCGTCGCTGCCGGCACGGATGGCGACGCAGGCGCATGCACCATCTTCCGCCTCCATGTCACGACCGCAGGCATTCCCAAGCGCTGCAATCCGTATACCAGGCAGTGCGGACCTGCCCAGTGGTATGATGTTTGCCGGCAACGGCAGGAGCGGCAGGGGCGATGGCGACATTAGTCCGGCCAAACGACAGCGTCGCCAGGACGGCTACCGGGCGGCGCGCGCAGCCTCGCTTACGCCATCACCAGTGCTAGAGCCGGCGAGACACGATGCTCCGCCAACGCGACAGCGGCCGACACATCACCACCTTGCGGTGCCAGACGCTTCAGCGAATCTTTCACTACCGGCAACCGGACTGTTCTCGCGCACGACAGCCAAACAGACGGCGCCAGGTAGGCATACACACATTGTGGCATGGTAAGCCACTGGGGCTGACCATGTGTTGAATTTTGGTATAGTGGCGCCGGTGCTAATGACAAGCCAGGCACCAAGTAACGGCGGCGGCGAGCAGTATCGTGGAACACTCATGTCCATCTTTCTCAGCGATGATCCAGACCAGGTGCCCAGCATTCTGACCGATACAGCGCCGCCTCCGGACCTAAACGTCAACCTGGTCATCGACGACCAGGGACATACTGCGTTGCACTGGGCAGCAGCGCTCGCGCGTATTCATGTTTTGCGTCTTTTGGTAGAGCGCGGTGCCGATGTGCTTAGCGTCAACTACGCAGGCGAATCAGCTCTTATGCGTGCCGTGCTGGTTACCAACAATTACGAAAAGGACACGTTCGCCGAGCTGCTAGAGTTGCTTGGGCGGGCCATCACGCTGCGGGATGCGCGCCGCCGCACAGTGCTGCACCACATTGCATTGCATGCGGGAATTCATGGCCGCGTGGCGGCAGCACGCTACTACATGGGCTGTCTACTTCGCTACATGATGGAAGCCACGACGGAGGAGGATCTGCTGCCGGTGCTGGATGCGCAGGATCGAAATGGCGATACGGCACTTTGTGTGGCTGCGCGTGTTGGCTGCCGTGCCATCATGGAGCAGTTGATTGACGCTGGCGCCCGACGCGACCTGCGCAACAACGTCGACCTTGGGCCGGATGATTTTGGCGTGCTGGACGGTTTGGTAAGTACTCGTTTGCGGAAGAACACGGGCTACAGCACGTCAAGCCACGTATGCGGTGTTGCTGACAGTCGAAAACGTTAGGATGACATACAGGAAAACCGCTCACAGGATGGCGATGGCACAGGCGCTGACGAGATGCTAAACAGCGAGACGCCACGCAACGGTGTGGGGGCTGCGCGGAGTCGCGAGCTTCTGGCGGTGGTTGACCGCTTGGTCACCGATCTTGACAATGACTTTGATGCTGCCTTGCGGGCCAAGCAAGAGCAGGTGGCCGAGGCACGGCAGCGGCTGCGTGAAGCGACACGTGAGCTGGCGGAGGCAAGACGTACGGCCAATCAGCTGCGGCGACGCAGTAGCCGATTGGCCGAAGCCCAGCTGCGGGCCCAAACGCTGTCCGATGAGCTGGAGCTTCTTCGCGAAGAGGACGGCGAAGATGCGGGTGAAAGCGAGGACGAGGAGCTGCAGACGACGGCGGGTCCGCTCGATGGCATCAAGAAGGAGGATACGGTGGGGTCCGCTCAAAACGTATCGAATCACACGGGCGTTGATGACCTTGCCGAGGATGCCGACTTGGAGCGACTGCACGCAATACTGGCTGCGTTTGAAGCGCGTGATCGCGAACTCACCGCAGAGATTCATCGGCTAGAAGCGCGCGATGCGGCCAAGGAATCTCGCTATCGTCGGCTGATTGCCATGTGCTGCGGAGTGCCACTCACTCATGTAGACCAGCTTTTGGGCGCGTTGACAGCCGCCGTGGAAAGCGATGGCGACGGCCTGGATCTGGAACGCGTTGAGGATTTTTTGCGTCAAGTGCGCGCTAACCAGCTCATCGATCAGCCTGACCTTTTGGCGGCAACAGGCGCAGGGGCAAATGCCGACGCTGATGCCGACGCCGACACTGACACCGACGTTGAGGTTGCAGGTGCAGAGGCTGATGCAGGCGACAATACCACGGCTGTGCCGTGCCCGCCTGCCGTAGATGCCTACGGCGCAGCACTGCCGCCGCCCAAGGCAAATGGTACCGTAAAGCATCACGAGGAAGCTGGCACAACGTTCGCTGTCCAGGAAGAGACGGTGGAGATTGAGATGGACAGCGACAGCACGGCGCGATATCCGACGCAAGAGACTGCTGCTGCAGCCAGACTGCGAGAGCACGCTTAGTGGGTGACAAGCCGTCCCGACCATTTTTGTACTTGTCATGTTGCCTTTTCATCTTATTCTGTCTTCCTTATGTGTCGCCACAGCCCGGTCGGATGCCTACCTCGGCCGATCTGTTCTCTGGGGTGTCGTAGCGCGTGTCCGTAACAGTGACCGGGCCGCTCCCTTCTCCTTCTATACCTGTACTCTTTGTGCTCTTGCGTACACGTTGCCGTTGATGCGTCGTCTCACCGCTGCTGACTGGCCTTGGCCGCATCCACGGCCATATAGCAGCCATATTATATATCGTAATGCCTAGCCCGTGTCGGATGTCTTCACGTGTTTAGTGCATGCGACGTGGATGGCATCGGCTAACTTGCCCCCGGGTCGAGTCTGCCAATCGGTGATGGCGCAGGATTTTCCCAGTTTTCAGCAGCAGCATTGGCAGCTCCGCCACGCGACCACGTTGACGTGCTAACCTCAGGCGTCGTCGCTGGCCTTGCTACACACGCATATTACACACTCTCACCTTTCTCCTTGACTTTGCGCGTTCACAATCGTGCACCGCCACTCTTCCAGCCACCTGTCTCGCCACAGCCACTCTTCGGCTGCGCTAACCAACCGTTGACCTTTTCTTCGTTTGCTACCAAGTACGCCGTCCTCTCTTCTGCCGCCTGCTCGGCCGCTGACTTGCCGTTTACCGCGATTGCTGCGCCGTCCAATCTGCGTCAGGCCTGCTGTCTCCAAGCGTCTTTCGACTGAGGTACGGTAGCGTGTATGCAACGCAAGCGGAGCGCATACAGGCGAGCGCGTCTTTCCTCCAACCTAGGCACGCATGCATCCATGCGCCGACCAGAGAGTGACTGCTGCGCGCGATAAAGGGGGCTTTGGCAGTGGTGGCGTATGCATATGTGGCGTGTACGCAAGCGACGCGGCACGCGAGTGCATGTTGGCGGATGAGCGTGGCGCGTGGGTGAGTGGGTGAATATATGCACGCACCAGAGACCGACGGTGCGAGTCGGACGGCCATCGCCTCTTTTCCTCGTTCACCGAATAGCGCGTACCCTGCTTCGTCGTTGTCGCTGCCACGGTACACCCATTGCCAGCTAACTCACTGTTTCGCGTGTCTACTACACTCTAGTGCCGCGTCCCACTCGTGGACAAGCCACACTCTTGCTACGCGCGCCTCATCACGCACGCACTTCACACACACACACACACACACACACACACACACCACAATGTCAGCAATTGCGAAACAACGCAACCGTCCCTCGCGCCAAGACGAGTCCGATGAGATACGCACACTACGTCGCACCTATGGCCGCGAACTCGGCACACTGCGCGAGCTGTTTGTTGACTGGACCGATGAAGATCTATTGAACGCACTGCAAGAAGCTGACGGCCAGCTGGACATTGCCGCAACACGGATCTCCACAGGTAAGCGACAGCGCGCCACTCCCACGGTGCGGCCGGTCAGATTGCGATGGCTCTATAAGCTTGCACACTCTGCTTCTCTGCACCTGCAATATACGCGAGCGCGCGCTAGCGGTCACGCGCAATCATTAACCAGGCTGCTGTTGTCCCCTGCATCGTCGTCCTTTTCCGGTCGCCTATTGTCTCTGCGTGTGTACATGCACGCTGGCCCTGCCTGTTTCTGATGGCATGTACGACGTCCACCGATGTTGGCCCCCGGTCTGCGACAACCGAACGTTTTGTGCACACCGTTTACTCGACACCACCATCGGCGGCTGTCTTGCCATGCCGAGCAGGCCAGGCATCGCAATGGGGTCAGGTCAAGCCGCGGAAGAAGAAGGACGAGCGAAGCCAGACGTCCAGCACACGTGGCAGCGCCACCAACGCACATAACCAGCTGAGCGGCGGCTTTCAGGCAGCAAGCACATTGGCGCAGCAGACGAGCACAACACGCAGCACCGGTGCACCGGTCAATCACCATCCAAATCGAGCTGGTGCAACAGGTCGCGGACGTGGTGGTGAGTCTTGAATGTCGCGTTTACGCTGCAATTGTGCTGTCCATCTGCCATGCTAACGTGCCGTCTGTTGTCCGCTAGGCTTTAATGGTCGCGGAAGCCGGCAGCCACCACCAACAAACACCAGCACAGCGACTCAGCAGAATGGTAGGTGGTCGCAGTTGGCGCGGGCGTATATGCATCCACGGCCGACTGACCCCGATGACGGACTGTATCGTGCGTTTCAGGCACAGCAGAGTGGGGCACCCCTAGCGCTACGACTAACGATCTTCGAAACGAGTGGGCACAGCCAAGCTCTACAGGACCTGATGTTAATGGTCGGCGAGGAGCAAAGACAAGCGTGCCCGCAGGCGTACCAAAGCCTGTGGATCCGCCCAAACCCCAGCCGCCCGGCAAGCCATCTTGGGCACAAATTGCCAAGTACGTATACAATCAAACAGTCTGCAACACAGTTGACGAGACTGCACCTACTGATATGGTACATCGCTTACACAACGCTTCTTTGATTATGTATAGACCTGTACAAAAGCCATCTGCTAAAGAGGCGCCCAAAACAACCAAGCCGGCTGCGGGTAAGCCGAGTTCTTGGGCATCTACAACACCACCCACCTCTGCATGGACGACCGAGACACCAGCATCACTGGTAAAGGAAGACGAAGCAAAGGCCTCGCCTGCTACTGCAGCGCCAGAGGCAAAGGAAAAGACAGCTGCTTTGACGGCATCGGGAGCAGAGTCGAGCAAGAAGGCGGAGACACCGGCAAAAACGTCGGCAAAAACGTCGGCAAAAACAGAGCAGCCTGCTGCTGCTGCTGCTGCTGCTGCTGCTGCTGCCAAGCCCGAGCGGAAGGAAGAGAAGCCTGCAGCAGAGTCTGCACCCAAGGTGTCTACACCCGCAGAAGCCACGCCAGCCGAGAAGCCAGCGGTGACTGCGACTCCGGTAGCAGAGCCAACCGAAGTGACACCAGCTGCCGCCACTCCGGCACCCGAAGCGCCCAAGCCACGGGTAACCGTCCAGCGCCGTCTGAAGCAAGATGCTCCGGTGGTTATGCCCAGCGTTCAGTCATCCTTTGAGCGCATTGGTATGCAGTTTGGCAGTCTGAGTCTGGCGACTGGCTCGCCGGCCGCATCGCCACCTGCAGCAGCCAGCAAGCCGGCCAGCGCGCCCAAGGCTGAGGAAGTGTGAGTAGCTTGATTGCTGGATGTATCCACCTGATGCTGGGAGTTATCGATGGTAGCGCACATACTGATAATTATGCACGCTTACAGGTCAACGTCGACAGCTGCTGCAACGGCTCCGACTGCTGCAGCTGCTGCCGCGTCAGCTACCCAGACCGCGCAGCAATCGCGCATCCCCTCGGCTACCACGCCAGGTGCATCTTACCTGTCGCAAGATGCACCGGTCACGCCGGGATACATTGGCCAGCTGGCGGCACAGAAGCAGCAGGCTCAGTCGCCGGTTGCGGCCAGCTCACCGCAGTCGCAGGCTCAAGCACAGCAGCCGCAACAGCCACAGCAGCAGGCTCCGGCTCAGGTTCAGACCCAGCCGCCTATTCCGCAGCCGCTGCAGCAGGTGTCACAGCCACAGCTACAGCAGCCGAGTGGTCTGCAGACACAGGTGCAGCCACAGTCGCAGCTTCCTGTACAGCAACAGCAGCCGCAGCCGCAGCCACAGCAGGTCTCGACCCCAGGCCAGCCACAAATCCAACAGGCCTATCAGCAGCAGCCGCAGCAGCAGTCGCAGCTTGCACAGCAACAGACCTTTGGCGTTGACCAGCTGCATGGCTTCAATGCTTACGGTCAGCAGCCAGGCCAGATTGGTGGCCAGCTAGGCGGCTTTGGTATGGCGCAGCTGGCTTCGCTGCAGGCCGACCTGTATGCCACGGATGCTCAGCGTGCCGCAGCCATGGTAAGTTGTTCACTCGTGGGGAAATGGCCGTCGGTAAATGTTGGATATTGATTGGACGCGCTTGTGTAGAGCTTCTACGGCGATCAGATGGGTTACGGCCAGATGGCTGGTGCTAAGCTAGGCGACACTTCTGGCGCTGGTGCGCTGAGCGGTGCTGGCCACGTGTCGAACACACATCCACTTGGTGGTGCACAGCAGCAGACTGGCTATCCGGGCCTGGGCAACATGCCGTACTATCCGTACTACTACATGCCAAACCAGTTTACTACACCTGCCTACCAGCAGACCAACTTCAACCAGCCGTTTGTGAACAAGAACATATATCCAATGTTTGCCGGCCAGCAGCAACAGCAGCCGCAGCAGCAACAGCAGCAGCCGACGCACCACCAGCCGCTCCAGCAGCAGCATATTCATCAGCAGCAGACGTCGCAGGGTCAGCAGACACAGCAGCAGGTGGCGTCGACACAGCAAGTGGCGCAGCAGGTGACGCAGGGCCAGCAGCAAAAACCGATCGTGACTGGTGCAGGCGCGAGCTATGGCGCTTCGCAGCAGCTGCCTCACTTTTCGCAGTCGTCGACCAGCGGCTATGACGACCTCAGCATCCACGGTGCGGGCGCCTCTGGTGTTGGCCAGGACTTCCGTAGCGCGCATCACTTGCACCAGCAGTCGCATCTGCATCAGCAGTCGCATGGTCATCATGGCCAGACGGCAAGCAACCCGATGCAAAACTTTTTGGCGTCTCACGGCTCTGCAGCCGGCGCCAGCGTCGGTCAGGGTGTGGCCAACAAAGCCGAACCAGCTACTGTGTATAAGGGATACGGCGTTAACCATCAGACTAGTGGCGCATCGGTGTCCTCGGCCGGCATCGGTCAGTCCGGTTACTATCAGCAACAGCAGCAGCAGCAGCAGCAGCAGCAGCAGCAGCAGCAGCAATACAGCACCGGCCATGGCCACCACCAGCACCACAGCGGCCAGCAGGCCAGCCAGGGCGGTAGCGGCATTCCGCATCCGCCTGGCTTCCAGCCGCAGGTGGTGCATCGCACGCCGCACGGTCCTGGTCAGTCTGGCGCTGGCATGCAGCAGCCGTACTGGCAGAGCTAGATGACTGTGGAGTGATAGCATATTGTCTGCAATGTGTTGCTGAGCGCTATCGGCTGCCATGGTGGTGGCAGTGTCGGTGGTGGCGTTGAGGGTAACGTGGACGGCAGCTTGGATGGCATTTTGGATCGCAGTTGCGTAGCAGGAGCGCACGAACGGCTGGCCCTCACAATAGCCAGTCTCTCTTCCTTTCTTCTTCTTTCTGCGATTTCTTTTTGCACTCTGTTCTTCGTATCTTGTGTCTGCCACTCTGCAGTTGACAGGTGCGGTTTTGTTGTGTCAGCTATATGCGCTGCACGCGCCACTACGATCTTATGCTTTCGCACACTTTACTGCGCTTTGTATATGCTGGCGCGACAGTTGCCCACACCAACCGTCTTTTGTGTATCATTACCGCTTTAGTTTCGCTGCCATCGATGTCGGAACGCAAGCATCCTTGTCTGTCTTCGCTTCCTCGTTTACCGTTCTCATCGTCACTACCGCCATGCGCTCAAACCTTGCTCGTCACCATCGCTATTTCCCTGCCCCTCCTCTCTCTCTCTTTCTCTTTCGCCTTTTCTACTTTTTGCCCTGCACTTTACCAAGGCATATCGTCTTTGTGCTAGCTGCACGACTCACGGCAGTGGACTGAGTAGTAAACGCAATTGTCCGCTTGCACTACTACACATGGCATAATGATAACAGTTTGCGAATCTCAAAAGACACCACAACGATACGATATAATGTAGCAGTTGCAAGGAAACAGCGGTGCATACGGTATGCTCACGCGGACTGATGCGAATCACGCTGCGGATCGGCCTCTTCTACATGTTGGCCCTCTTCGTGCACATCGGGAATAACTGAAATTGGGCGTGTGCGTGGTGGCGTCGATCCAAACACGCTCGACAAGGTTAGCGCTGACGCACTGAGTGGTAGCGCAACCGATGCAGGTCGCGGCCGTGAAAGCGGCGTCGGAGGCACGGGCGGCATCGAGGAGCTGCGCGGTGGTGGCGGCGGCGAAGCGGCAATTGACGATGCAACCATTGAGCGCAACGACGTACCGCTGGATAGAGCCTGCCCCGCCGCTCCACCGCGACCTGAGCCGTCAACGTTTAAATTGTCCAGAATAAGCGACGTATCGGCCGAGTCGACAACCATTGACATGTCCATGCTCAGTTCGCCAACATCTGCTATGCTGCCGCGTGAAATGTGAACGCTACGGGTGCGTCGTGTTGAAGAGCTGGAACGCGGACGCCAGCGTCGTGCTTCGATGGTATGGTACTGTATACCGTTGGCAAGGCCATAGGGGTTGGTTGCTGGATCCTGTTGGGCCATGGCCTCGTTAGTTTAGCCGTACATTCGTGATTGCGCTGGCGGCAGCCGCACAGGCCGTACCTGAGTGTTCACCGTATACGATGTAATTGCAACTATTTTGGCAACCAGCCAGGTTTGCTTTCTGCGCAGTTTGGAGTCGGTGAGCTAAAGCTAGCGACAAACCATGAACTATGTAGCGCTGCTGCTTACCGCATGTGTCGCTCGTAGCGCTCTATTGGCGTCATAAAATAGTGCGGCGCATCGATATTGAAGGCCGCCCAAGCGTTGGGATTGCGCGTTGGCAAGAAAAGGGCCAGATCCCCGACTTGGAAACTGCAGGCAATGAGCAATTAGCACATAGGCCTATTACATCCGCAGCTGTCGTTTGTAAGCACGTACTCTCGAAATACAAGACGCTCTGACATTCTAGCTAGCAGCCCAAGCCGCTCCGCTGTGGACGCTAAATGTCAGTAGAGCAAAGTGCACCCACGCATGCTGCTGATAACGTACCGTTCAGTGTAGCCTTGTCTGCCCGGAGGCGATTGCACTCGTCGCCTAGAAGCTCAAATTTGCCGCGCACCACGGGCACAACATCCTGAAGCGACATCTGCACCGAAGCCTGCACAACCTCCTGGTAGTACTTTGCAAGTGCTTCACCACGTTCGCCATGCATACGCTCACTGGAGCGCATCATATCGCCCATCGAAGAGGTAAGCGACTCGGACATGGAGGAATTCGTGGGCGAGGTCAGCGTCAGGTCCAGCCCCGGAATAGCAGCGAGTTCGCGAATCCCCTGGCACAGGCAGTTTCGCGATTAGTCGGCCGGTAAGAAACAAAGCACCATACACCACATACCTTTTGCTGCTTCTGCAATTGCTCGCAAGCTAGACGACACACGATCTCCCAGTCTTCAATCTGCTCCCGCGCCTCACTAGCTGCGGTCGTGGCCGCTTCCAGCTCCTCGGGACACTTCAACACATCGCCACCATGTCTGCGTAAAAATGTATCCTGCGTAGCCCCAATACGCTTCATACCCACCTGGTGATGATCGCGAGCTGTCTGTGCCGCGGCTTCAACCAGCACGGAAAAGCGTTCCATAATTTCCTGCAGCGTTTGTGGCTCAGCGTTCTCTCTTGTAGGGCTGTCCTCCATATCGCGCTCGTGCTAGCGCAGAAATATATAAGCGTCGCGTGTCTCGTGCTATAACGATAATGTGTAGTACTTACGGTGTGGCCCAGCAGACGACTCCAAACGTCCAGCGCCTCGGTCATATCGGTAATGTTTTGCGTCAACTAGCGTGACGAGGCATCCACCGATTAGTATTACATCCGTTTAGCGGTGGCACTTGCGTGTACCTTGCCGACTTGAGTCTGTGCTGCATCTAGTTCTTGCTGCTGCTCTTTTGTCTTTTTGCTCTCGTGCTCCAGGTGCAAGGTGACCTGCACAAGATGGTGTTACATAATATCAGACACTATTCGCATAGCGCACAATATCAGTTTAAACTCACTTGGCTAACCTTTTCTTGCACTGCGGTCAACTCTTCCGTCAGTGTATTGGCATCCCGGAGCTGCTGATCTAGCTGTGCCATCAGCTGCAGCGGCTGTGTCAGCGTTGAATCTACATCATCGTGCTAGCATATCAAGGTATTACCGCATCGCGTTCCAAATTAAACGCATCCTTATTTTGCTCTGTTTGCTGAACAGCCTGCTCCATCTGCAGCGGATGTCAAACGTGCGCGCACAGCTGTTATACGAGCTATCTAGTGACAAGTGCCGCCTACACAACCAACGTACCCTTTTGTGTGCTTCCGCCAAGTCACATTCTAATGTAGTGCACTTTTCTTCTAGCTGCTGGTTCAATAGCGTCTGCTTTTCAAGTGCAGCTTGCGCGTCACTCTCCGCCTGCGTCTGAGTCGCCGCCAATATCTGCTCCAGTTCGGCGTGCTTCTGCTGCAGATCAGTATGCTCTTGCTCCAGCGTGACATATTTTTGCTCCAGTGCGTCCACCAGATGACTATGTTCATCGCGCTCCGCTTGCAAATCGCATTCGGCGTTTTCGCGGACCGCCACTATGTTCTGCTCCAGAGCCGAGCATTTTTCTCGCAGTTCGTCGTTTTGCAACGCTTGAGCTGCCAGCTCAGTACGTAGTTCCCGCTCAGATTGCTCCAGCGCGGCACATTTTTTCTGCAACTCCTCCACTTGCTGCAGATGTACTTCAGGCCCGGAACTGGCATTGCTGCTGCCCTGTCCGCGAGCATCGGCCAAATCCCGCTCTAGTGCTGCGCATCGCTCGCTCAACGCCTCATTGAGACGCAGCTGTGTCTCCAGCTCGACGCGCGCACTGCTGTCGCTCTGCTCTGCCTCTCCTGATCCATTAGAATGTAGTGAGCCACCGACCGATTTGCTTTGGGCATAGTTTTGTCGCAAAAGATTTTCTAGCGACCGAATACGGGTTTCGTACGCCTGCAAATAGCATCATTTAGCTGGGAAAAGTCGGCGCCTTTGCGCGTGTCTACATGCCTTAATTTTCTCTGCCGACTGTGCAGCATCCTCGGGCGAAACTTCGGTAATGCGTGGACGATTGCCGCCTGTGGGTGCCATTGAGCGCGCGCGGCTCATGGCGCCCGTAGCTGTACTAAAATGCGACCCGAATATACCTGGTCTGATGATGCTCTCTGCCATATTGCCTACTTTGCATTAGCTTTTTAATGCATGCAGTAAACCTGTTGCTGCTAGCTTCCACTTACCTTTATCACCTCCTGAGCGCAGTTTCATTGCAATGACAAGCCCACGTCAGCCATCGATTCTCAACATCGTTCACGCCAAGTGCAGCCTACCGGCACGGCCCAAGATACGCTCAAATTCGGCATTCATGCCGTCAATCTGACTGATCATCTTGAGCATCGTAGCATGCAGCTTATTGATGCTGAGAATGGGCGAATCATTGGCACCGCCTGTTTCTTGTGTCATCTGACCCTTGATGCGCACCAGCTCGTGCTCAAACGTGGCAATATCAGCCTTGTCAATTACTGGCAGTGTACTGGTGCCGAGAGCTGCCGAGATCTCGCATACAGACGGCGCTTCATCTAGGCCTGCACACACACACGTTAGCTTTGGCGCATCTACATGCTCTTTGACGCATCTTACCGGTTATTGCAAACGGAATATACTGCTTCACGTCGGCACTAAAGTTCTGCCGGCGTCGCTGCTCTTGAGCTCGAATTTTGGCCATTGCCTCGGCTAATTCTCGCGAGACGTGCACCACCATCTAGAATGGGATCAGTCGGTGTCATCTCGCGGTCATTGCATCAGCACTCACCTCCGAGTATTCCTTTCGCCGCACCATCTCTACTAGACATGCGCCCTGCAAAACACAGTGTAAATGTCGGCGTGGAGCAAAATAAACCAGTAAACCAGCCCTACTGCCATAGCGTCTCCGCGACCGGCTTACATAGGCAATGGGAACACGATGTGCATGCAAGAGCTCACTATACCCGTGAGCTTGTGCTTCGATCGTGACATTAAGTTTGCCAAGCTCCGGCGTTAGCTGAGCAATGGAGGACTGAATATGTGACACTTGCTGCAGCCGCTTCAGCTGTTCATCCGTCAAGGTAATCTGCCGTCAGGATAGCGCAGCACATATGCCAGGTTATACATAGATGCGCCACATAAGCACCATATCTGCGTACATGCAGTGTATCGCATTTGAAACCTACCTTTGCCTTGACCAGACGCGCCACCACGTTGCGGATGTATGCGTCACTCCGTTCGCATTCTAGTGCAAGGATGGTAAACCAAGTGTACGGAAAGACCGCAGTACATCGTACGATTACCCACCATGAACATACTCGTTGGCGTGGATGTCTGCCAAATGATCCAGCGCCGTAAGCTTTTCGCCCGCCAGAGATGGAGGCGCTGCGAGAATTTCGTTGAGCATGTTCTTGATGCGATGATAGTCTGTTACAGGCACCAGTCAATCTATGCTCGTACACCACAGTATGCATTTGTGCGTACCGCGTTCAAACACCTGTGCGTGGTGCTCTAGCCGACGGACACACTCATCCGCCTCGTTCATGGAGATGTCCAGCGATGGAAAGCTAGCATACGGATATCGCTGCTATTAATGGTCATGATGCATTCCATTCGCCGCTGTTACACGTACTCAATGCCAAGCGCACGCTGCTGCTCTGTCTCGTTGCTTTCCTGAATGCTGCGCACTAGTTCTGCCACTTCTTTGACCTTGTGCATCACCTCCTCTGCGGTATGCAAGTAAAATCACGTTAGTGCCATGCAGTGATTTCTAATGCCTCTTGAGGCATGACACGTCGTCTTGGCCATTGAATGCACGTCCGCACACGCACCGTGTCCGTCTAGGCACTTGCGCGCACAGTCACGCAGCTCCTCCTCGGCCACATAATCGGCCAAACAGAGGCGCGATGGTGTGGCCACAAGTGCATCATGAATACGAATATGTGCCAGTGCCTTCATATCCGCTTGGAAGCTGCGGGCCCGCAAACATGTTAGATCATCATCGGGGAGTCGCCGACAAGGTATTCTCACCTGCGCAGTAGGTTGTCTCGCTTGGTCAATTCCTTTTGCGCATAGCCACGAAACACGTCGTAGGCATCCATCACCGAGCTACACTATAGGTTAACGCTTGCACATTCCCTAATATTTCTATCCATCTGCCCAGCGCTTCTTCACCGCACCTGACATGCATCTGAAGATTCTTGAGTGCCACGCCTAGAGCCATGGCTTGTACGCGCTGCTCGGCAATGAGGCGCTCGCCAAGCGCTGTATTCACAATGGCTGCCCGCGCAAATGCCTGTCGATGCAGCGTCAGCATTATCACACCGGCAACTAGCGCCAAATGACGCCTTGTATGCGGTTTCAATCCGCCGAAAACGCCTACTTGCCTGACCCTGCAAGTGATGCGACCAAAATAGCTCAGAGTAGGCGTCACAGCGCTCGCGCACCGAACCATGCCTTGCACGCTGGCGACGTGCCAGCAAAAGTTCCGGCGCATCTATACGCATGCAAATGCATCCACATTAGGCCGACCATTCGCGTGCAGCTGGGCAGCGGGGCAGTTAAGAATGGGCCTACCTGAGCTGTCGACCGTCTCCAGCGCCGGCATCTCGACCAGTTCTTCGCCAGAGCTGCCACCGGCAAACAGCTGCCGGTCATAGACAAGCACAACCAGATCGCGCTCAGTGTCATGCGACGTGCTAGCCGCTGCAGCCCCTTTCTCGGTATGCAGCAGCAACACCTCCTCACGTAGCTGCTCCCCGGCCCCAGTGAGGATAATTTGGTCGGCCGCCGGTACACCAGTCAGTGCTTCTATTTCATCCTGAAAAGCAGCCAAACTAAGCGGCGGCAGCGCATTAGCATGGGCAGAGGTGCGTTGACAAGAACGGGTCAGACGCACCTGTCTAGTGCATGGAATGCAGGCGACGTAATTTCTCGCCCAGTCTCTGCCTGGTAGACCTGCATCGTGCACACCTGCACACGCGATGACGCGCCAGCGAAACAGTAGAAGCTATGGGTGCGGTGCCAAGCAGTCGAGCGCGCAGGTGAGGCAAGAGTTGCCGAGGAAAGAGACAGAGGGGCATTGAGTGACTGGCAAAACACGCACTGGCATTATTATTGCCTGTGTGTGTGTGTGTGTGTGTGTGTGTATACAATTGAGACGAGCGCCATTAATGGCACGAATGCCAGCGCCGCAATGGCGACAGCCATTGTCGATGGCACGTATCGCCGTTGCTTCCACCTCCGCCATTGTGCAATCTCACGCGTACGCGCCATGACAACCACAGCTACGGCCGCTGTAGCAGCTGCCATGGCCGAGCCGCTCACTATGTTTGTGGTGGTGCGCAAGGATCTCGTCAAGGCAAGCTCAGCGCTTGTTTCGTCACCGTGTATCGCTAACGTCTGCGCTCTGTTAGACGCTCAACTGGCCAATAGGCGCGTGAGTAGCTGTTGAGGAGCGAGCGCTGGCTGACACACGGCGACTCACTGATGCATATATGTATGTGGACGCGTGCTAGTGTTATGACGCAGGCCTGCCACGCTGCGACGGCCGCGCTTTGGGAAGCACGCGACCTGCCCGAGACGTTGGCTTATACGCAGGTGCTTGATAGCATGCACAAGGTGGTGCTCGAGGTACGAGTCAAGTAGCGGCCATTGTCGGTGAATGCTGCGACTGCCAGAGGCCGTACGACTGACCGTGGCAGCGCAGACGAAATCGCTGGCAACGCTGGAGGCTGTGTCTGAAAGGCTGACCGCC
>KZ992534.1:0-34151 GCA_003614735.1 Thamnocephalis sphaerospora | reverse complement strand
GACGCGGAGAATAGCACAGATGAGGTGGGTAGTGGGCCGGGCAATGGACAGCGCGGCGGACGGCGAGGCAGGCACCCTGGCGGCAGCGCAGCACCGAGAAAGCAGGCGGGCAGACGGGCGAATGAGCGAGTAAGCAGGCAAGCAGACGACAAAGTGGCAACGTAGCAGGCGTACAAATGCGTGTGCAAAGGCACAGGTACAGTCGAGCCCGATAAGCTGCAGACTGGGCCGCTACGCAACAGGCTGCCCGATACCATCATCAGCATCGCAACATTAGCACGGACAAATAGGCGGCAGGCAGCTGCCGGCCCACGTGGTTGCCCGTCCGCTGGTGTACCGTTGGTAGACCATACTCGTTGCAAATCAGCCAGGCTAGCCGGTGCACAGAGACCCCTCTCGCTCGCTCTCGCTCTCACAAACACCGCATACGGACAGCAGGGGGTTTATATAGATAGGCCTATGAGTGCTAGAGGCGGCGACAAATCAACTGCGTATTCTCGGGTTCAGGTGACAGCTGACAGAAAAAGCCCAATGCCTGCATCCGAGCAAACATGCTCTTTGCGTCTAGGCTGGAGCGTAGGCAGGTGGTGCCGCGCGCGTCCTTTTGCTGACTGCTGCGTGGCCGACAGAGAAGCGGCGCATCGAGCACGTACTCGGCGTTGGGCGCTTCAGCCACAAACGCCGCCAACCGCTCCTCTTCCCGTGCCGGATCGGCAGTATGCATCTGTAGCCGCTCATCCACAGCTTCGGCGCCAGTCCCGCGGTGTGCCGCACTGGGTGCCGCACTGGGTGCCGCAGTCGTTGCCATGGTGGATTCACCGGTAGAAAATAGAACCATGTTGTTGATGCTAGTGTGCCAGCAAGGGTGTGCTTGTATATGCGTCAATGTGGGCACAGGTGGCTATGCGTAGCTGTGCGGTGCTTTTGTCGATAAAAAGAGCGTGGATGCAGCAGGCGACTTGGTTGTCCTGTAACGGGGGCTTTATAGGACAGTGATGCATGTCAATATGTGACGTCATTCGGCTCGTTTCAAGCGATAACGCGGTATGACATTGGATGCTGGTCCCTGGTGTAGGCACACACACACACACACACACATGGAAAGGAGAGGCACATCGCCAAGTGTCATTGCTATTGGTTGCCAGCGGCTTTTCGGTCACGGCCGGTCAAAAGAGCGGAGATAACGAATGGGCACGACATCCACGGGGGGATAAATGCGCGCAGTCAAGGGCACGATGCGTACGAACCATAGCGGCGCACTATGAAATGGTGCTGCATTGAGTACGTAGACAAGGCGGAAAGGACAGGGCATAGGTCACTGGGGATGTGCGGACGCTGTGGCCAAACAAAAAAAGGCAAGCATGCAGTGACCGACACGCAGCACGCATGCCAGACGAATAAAGGCAGGTTCGCGATAGTACGAACGTGGCAAACGGCAAGAACGCAGTAGGATGAGGAGACGCAGCGAAATAAAGCCTATACAAAGAACGGCGACCACATATAAATGAAGGAGAGCGTAAAGAATGTTTGGCATAAAGAATGAGGCGGTAGCGCTCGGCTAGACCTGCGCGGTCACTTAGGTAAACGACCATTTCGAGTACCAGCGGTTGTATAGATAGGCGACGATGGGGCTGCGAAATTCAAAAAAACCACCGCCTCCCGAGGACGACTGAGCATCGTCGGCATCGTCCACCTTGCTGCTGTCGGCTGCTGCTGGCTCCTGGTTGTCGTCGTCGGCGGTGGCGGCGGCGTGATCATCGTCCACCAGTGTCGCCGCATCCTCCTCGCGTGCATCCTCTTGTTTGCGAATGGCAATTGTGGAGGTGGCAATTGGCAGGCCACGTACGGTCAGCTCGTCAAAGCCAGTTTGCTGCAGCGTGTCCGTCTGCACCGACTCTTCCTTTCGTCGCAGGCGAATGGTTTCGTTATTGCCGCCTACAGCCACCGATTGCCGACGCACCACCGTCATGGTGGTGGCGGCATCCTGCGTAGCAGGGTGGTGGATTTCGACCGCCGTAGCGGGCAAGCCGACGCGCTCTTGGATTTCCGGGTGGATTCTGTAGCATGGAAAGGGACACACAGTGAGCACAACGTCGCAGTTGACTTGTATTGCCGCCAGCCTACCCTTGCAGCGCCGTGACAATCTCTGTGACGGCAGTGAGCAGCAGCTCCGGGTGTATACGCTCTAGTTCTAGCACACCCTGCTCGACCTTGGAAACAGCCGCGCAGGCACGCTCGCTGTCTTCATCTTTAATCTGCAGTGAACGTGCACGCGGTATAAGCCACTATAGGTTGGCAAACGTGTCGGGTACGCAGCGACTCACCTTGGCCAGTGCGGGAAGCAGCACCGACAGGGCCAGCTCCTTGCCGACCAAATAGGCGTCCTCGGCCTCGTCGGGCGGTATGACCATGGACGCGCGCGCAATTGGAATGCGTCGCACGGTGCCTTCCGGATACTGGATCGCCTCAAGCGTCACACCACCATCATCGTTGGGAAGCGCCTGCAGGTCCATCAAGCGGATGGTGGACCTGGCCGTTAGCGAGTGGGTCTGTGGCCGCCGGAGGGAGTAGCCCGTCGTAATAATATGGTGAGCAACTTGTCGGCGACGAGAACGACGCCACAAGTGCTTAAAAGGCTTACCCGAATGGTTTCATCCTCGGTGCTCGGTGCCAAGCTAAAGTTTGTGCTGGCGCGCAGCGTAGACGGCAGACTATCGTCATCGTCACCCTCTTGCTCCAGGCCGCGAATGGTCGACAATGCCATGCTGTGACGATGGATCGTGCTAAAGTTCCACGTCGACACACCGTCGTCTTCCGTTGACTCGGTAAGGCTAAATCGCCAAGTTAGCACAGCAAGCAGCGTAGCTGACCTCACATCCTCACTTACATGGTCTGTGTGTAATCAGAGGGTGTCATGTCGCCCAGAGACAGACGCCAGTTGTCATAGCGCTCGATTAATTCCTGCAGTGAGGTGGTGTCACGCATGCAGTTGGTGATGAAGCGGTGCTGCAGCAGGTCCCTGGCAGTAGGTCTCTGTTTGCATGTAGATTTGATCAGCACCTCGACATTCTAGTATCTCAAGTGCACCACCGCCTAGTCTATGGCACTTACACGTTCCGGATCCTTGGTCAGACACAGGCTGACAAACTCTTTGAACGCTGGCGAAAAGTGGCCCTCAAGCTTTGGCGGATCATTGCGCGGAATCAGGAAAAGCACACGCATGGGATGGTAGTCGCCAAACGGCGGCTGTCCTCGTGCCAACTCGATGGCCGTGATACCAAGAGACCAAATGTCGGCCTATGCCACATGCAATTAGTAAGGCTGATCATGCTCACTGGCATGCCATCTGCAGATGACTATATTTACCTTGGCATTGTAGCCAGACTGCTGGATCACCTCGGGTGCCATCCAAAACTGTGATCAACGTGCGACAAACGTATTCTGGTAAGTGACTGCGCTGGAGATGCATGTTGGCAGTAGCACTGCTGCTGCTTACCGGTGTTCCGACGAATGTATTGCGCTTGCCCTTTTGGCTCGAAAGCTGAGCAGCAACACCAAAGTCCGCTACACCAAAAAAAGTCAGCCAGTGCAGTGTAGAATGTGTGATGCGTGGCAATGCCTACCCAGCTTAACCTCGCCCTGTCCCGAAAGCAAAACGTTGGCCGCTGCAAACACGTCAAACGCATCAGGTCAGCTGCTGCTATCGATGCTGTCACTTTCGCTTTGATCGAATCCAGATTGCGTGCCCACCTTTGATGTCACGGTGAATCTTGCCCTCGCTGTGAAGATAAGCGAGACCTAGCAGCAGTTCGCGCACTACCACCGCAATGTGCCGCTCTAGAAAGACACCAGGCTTGAGCAGATCCAGGCAGGAGCCGCCTGCCATGTACTCCATGACGATCCACAGCTTATAGCCCTTGACGTGCGACGAATGATAACGTGTGATGTGGGGCGAGTCGCACTGCGACAACAGCGCAATCTCCAGCTGGATATCACTGATGTCATCCTCGGCCGTCTCTAGATCAATCTTCTTGACGGCCACGACTTCCTGCGTGGTATTGTTGAGCGCTTTGTAGACGCTGCCAAACGAGCCGCTGCCCAGCTTCTCCAGAATGGTGAACAGCTCTTCTGGATCGTGAGGCGACTGTAGGTGCCACACAAATGGTAGCACGAAGGGGCAGCAAGTGGGGGTGGCGATATGTTAGCGTCTGCGGTCTCGTTCGTCGCTCGGCATAGGCTTGCCTGTGTCAGTGCGGTAAGGGCCGTCATGGCTGCAGGAATAACCGGTCGGTAGCAACCGCAAGCAGCCGATGCAGGACCTGAACAACAGATGCTTTCCTAGCAATATCAAACCTGACCGGACCAGACCAGACAGGCGTGAGTGTGTGTCAAGGAGAATGCAAACGGCTCACTACTACTACTACTACTACTACTACTACTAAATGATGACGACTAGGAGGGTAGGGAATAAACACAGTCGAACAAGTATGCCCGTCGCAGCGGCCGACTGATTCCACAGGCTAGCGTTGAATACACAGGCAAGCGGTAATAGGTAGACGTGCCAAAGCTGAAGTAGTGCAGCAGGTACGTCAGGGAGCGTGCGTAGGCGTGTCGAGAGCAATAGGTATGTGCAGGGAGGTGGTAGCCGCCTCAATTGCCACTACAGCGTCACAGCCTGAATACAAAAGGAACCGACCGTTGAAGATGGGCCGGGCGCTGCTACTGCGGTGGTGGTGGTGGTAACGTCGTCTGAGCTGGTGGCGTAGGCAAAGGAGCAAACAAGTGCCACTTGAGGGAGAGATTGAGGGGCAGGCGGCAAAGGGCGAGCGAACGAGTGAGCGGGGCGGAGTGGACGAGAAGGAGCCGAAAGGCGGTAAGAGCAGAGAGAGAAAGACGAAGGAAAGGCGTCGTAGCAGAGACTATTGGACCAAAGCAGAAGACCAAGCTGGTCGGCGTTGCAAGCATCATTTGCACCCGCTGACTCAACTGGGGACACATCTGCGCCCGGCGCCCAGCTGGTCGGTGAAAGCAGCGCACTGCAGGCAGATGATGGATCGACGGGTTTGGACAGAATGGCGCGCAAAAAGCGCTCAAAATGCTCGCTTGCACGACCCACGGTTAGATCGATCATACACTTACCGCTGAAGAAGACGAGCGGACAAGGCGACCACGTCGAGATGGCTAGATCAAGGCAAGCGCCAACTGCACGCAGAACAGCTGGACAATGGGAATGCAATGCGAACGATGGTGGAGGGGATGTGATGGCGACGGCGGCGGCGGCGGCGGTGGTGGTGCAACGTCAGAATGGCATGTACGCAATGTCAGGCGGAAAGAGAATGGAAAGCGCGGCGGCAGATGCAGGGCGCAGCGCTTGAACCGACTGCAACGCGGCATTGTATAGCCGCGCGACAGCAAGGGCACACGCATACCGGCGCAATAATAGTCACAGTTGCCTACTTGGCAAAGTCCACCACTGCCAAAGCCATACCCATGCGGCGGCGAGCAACCGCACACACACACTAATACTAGGTTGGATGCATGACGTTACTGGCCGGCAAAAAGCGCCCCTTTTGTCTTGTGCCCATCAGCTGATGCAACATGGCGGCTGGTTTGCGCGTGATCATGACATGACGGCGCGTACGACGTAAATATAGATGCCGATGCTTTATCCTGCATGGTAGTGCGAGTGACGTCGTTGGCCACCATCTCCGTCCTTTTTAGCACATGCACTTAAAAGCCAGGCATCTACATACACCGGCGCTTCTTGTCGGCGTGCGCTTGTGCATCATCTGTCGTCGTCGTTGTCGCTGTCGCACCAGTGTTTTCAGTTGTGACGGCCGCCGTTGTCTGCGGCATCTCCGTCTCCTTGGCGGCCGACGTGCTGCTGCTTGCGTCTACACCTTCCATGACTGCAGGCGACGGGCGAACGTGCATGGGGAGAGCTGGGCAGTCGATGACCTTGGTGGCCGACAGCAGAAAACCACCGCCAGAGCTCATGCTCATCATGGGATGCGTACGTCCCGAAAGAACCTGCACATAAAACAAGTAAGCGGACAGACGTCACCGCGCGCGCCACCGGTGTACATGCCTGATATTCGCGCAGCCAGCTTTCCGTGATCTGAACGTTGAGACATTCGGGTAATTTACGCATCAGTGCGCCTACTTCAAGCAGTTGCTACCGGTAAACATGACCACGTCAGCACGCGCGTCTGCCAAGTACGCTGCAATCGACCTCGTTGTCGCTCACCTCTCGGTAGGCGTTGAAAAAGACAATTGGCCGTGAACCGGCGATAAACGGCAGCAAGTGGTTGAACACCGACATGGGACACAGCTCCGTGGCTACCAACAAACTACCACCACAATAATCGATTAGTCAGTTTGACTGTAGCGACAAGCACATGTGGATCATCGGCCTACCCGTCAAAGTAACCAGGCGTGAGCATCTGGCGCGCTTGCTGCAACCGCTCCACACGGATGCGGCGACGATCACGATTCCTCCGTTGCCACTCGGTCAGCTCTTGGTCCGGACGCGTGTCTGTGCAGTATGACTAAGCAAGTCGACCAAGCAGGTGGTCAAGGTACATCCGCCTACCCTGTCGCAGCTTCATCTCATCCTCGTCCATGAGGTCGGGCGTGATCTGTCCCCAGCTGATGGTGCGCAACGGTGCTGTGATGTCCCGTGGATAGTTGAGGTAGCGCATCACGTCAAAGTTGTGGTTCTCGCCGCTGTGTACCGCCAGCACCTCGCCATGGCCGCCCATCCGGTCCAGCACCGCCGACACAAGCATGCCTTGTGCGTCATCCACCACCAGAAAACGTCCGCCCGCATGCACGTTGCCAAAGGTCAGCAGCTGTGACAGCGAGTCGATGCGCATGTCCCTACGCCAGACGCCATCGGTCAGCCGACGACATCACTATGATCCTAGACCGCACAAACCCACATGATCTTGCCCGGGTTCTTGGCGAAAAAGTGATCGCACACCGTTGCTAGCGTCGGCCGGATGGGCGTGAACAGCTTGGAGAACCTGCCGCATGGTGCGGTCGCGTGAGCTGCCGCTCATCCATGCCGACACCCCATCACGCTGCTTACTTTTGCTGCTTCCGCTTGATATACTTTGCCTTGGAATATTCGGTTTTTTTCTCAAACGACTGATTATTTTCAGCTACTTTTTGGATAATCATCTGCCGTCATCGCCATCAGTACCAGTGCATGCTAGCATCAACGCGTCCGTGCTAGCTCACCTCTGACGCCAGACTACCCTCTAGGCCATCACGCTTCATCTGCTCAATCTCCGCTTGCGACAACTGCTGGCTAGTACCGTCCTGTCCAATCTCACGGTTGTTGGCATCCGAGTCATAGCCTACTCATGCACATGCATTAGCATATTTCTGTGCAACACGCCTAGCGCAGTGACCTGTCCTTCTCACCTGCGTCGTCTTGGTCCATGCGACGCACAACGCGCAGTTTCCGCTTGCCCACAACCTCATAGGACAGGCCAAACGGCTTGCCGAGCACGTCGTCGGCCTTGAACGCACCAAACTTGCCCAGGCTCACCACGCTGTGCACCAAGCAGACACGCTGTCAGCTCGCGCGCCTCACCCGCGGCCACCAGAGACCACCACCACCACGCTGTTCTCGACCTGCGCCGGCCCTACCTGCCACGCTGCAGCTTGAGCACCTTGGTGTTGCCACTTGGCATGCGAATAAACGTGTACTGATCTTCACGCACACGCCATGCTGCATCGCACTGCGCTTCTGGCGTCGTGTCGACTACGTCGCCCGCTACGACCGTGGCAGTCGACTCTAGAGACATGCTGGTTACGATGAGCGGTCGTGTTGCTGGCAGTCGCAAAAAGAAAGAAAACACGTCTGTTTCACAAGTAGACCTATCCGCCCGCCACTAGGTCTACTAGCGCCAAGCTATGACTGTAGGTACACATGTGACGCACAACCGGAACGAATCCGATCCACGGATATATGCTGGTGCATCACTACGCGGTCGCGCCGTGATAGACGGCACGGCCCAGACCCTATCTGTGTAGCGGCGTCTACGCGCCCTGGCAGCGCCCACCGTAGTCGCGCTCGCAGCTGCTCCCCCGTGTTCCAGAGGGAAAGCGCCGACATTGGCAGCCAACCGGCGCATTCCCATGCATACATGGACCGCGGGCAGCCGCGTTGTCAGTCGCCGCTCATGCATTCGTCGGACGTGCAGTGAGTAAGCGGGTGAGCGGGCGATGCACGGTCTGCGCTCGCGTCCTCTGCGGCAGCAGCAGCAGCGGCGGCGGCGGCGGCGGCAGTAGCAGTAATAGCAGTGGTGGCGGCGATGGCGGTTGCTGCGCTGCTGCTGCTGCGCTGCTTGGAGCCATGGGCGCATGCGTACAACCAGATGCCCATCAAAGGAAGCCGCCGGCCTGACGGAGCGTGTTACGCCGATGACTGTCTGCTGCTGCTGCCACTGCCTGTTGTGTTCATGATCACACACCAGGCTTTGCTCTCTCTCTCTCTCTCTCTCTTTCTCTCCCTCCCTCTCTCTCTCTTCCACGCTCCTTGGTCTTCCTTGCTGCCGCCGTTGCTATCGGCCCGCTTGCACCGGTGTCCCTGCTGATCCACCGAGCTTGCTGTTTCCCTCGCTGGTATTGTTTCCTGGTCTACTCAGTCCCCACGCGCAGCTGGCTCGCCCGTTGCTTGTTTTGCACGCGGTCCCACCAACTGATACGCACGTTTTGTGGCGGATTTGCGTGGACAACCGGGGGTTGGTATCCACCTATTCGCCGTCCACCAGAAGGCGGTCACTTGATCTTGCCGGTCGCTCAACGTTCCTATTACTACAAACTACTACTCTACTACCACCACTACTACTGCTACTATCGCTGCGACGCCTTACTAGTACGACCACCACCACCGCTGCTGCTGCTCTCTCCTACAGCATTGACGGTTACCGCCGCAACCGCCTGCCCTTTGAACGTAGCGTGCCCTTACCCCTCGCTCTCCTTTGCCCACTGTTTGCACTATCGCTGGCCGTCACGCGTGGGCACCCTCCATCTCTGCCGTTTTAGCATTGCCGCTCGTTGCTCCTGCTTTTGCAGCCGTTTCTCATTGCGGCCTCCTTTCTCGTCTGGCACGCGGTCAACGCCACAGCGCCGCTTCACGCACGCGCACACATACGCATACGCTCGCACGTGCGGCTTTGACGCTCGTCATTGCCGTGGTCATCTGGCGCGCTCACGCTTGCTGTCTGAGCTGCTGCCACGTCTTGGGTCTACGGTGGCCCGGCGGCGTTTTTCGGTTGCGCCACTGCTTGCTACCGCTGCCTGCGTTGCCCGCTGACCCGTTGTCGGTCGCACCAGTCGGTCGCTGCTGTCGGTCGCTGCCCTACTCCGCTCACAGTGGGTGGGCAGTGCTGTCTCTACTGCGCTGCGCTCTCAATCGCCCGGCCTGCAGTGCCTCTCTCCTCCTCCTCCTCCTCCTCCCACCCTGCTTTGCACACTCGGTCACTGCCGCATTTGTCCGGCGTTTGGTGTTGTTTTCCCTTTCTCGTTCTGCAACCAACTTTCAGCGGCTAGCCACAGCTCCTCTGCTCCGCGACTCTATTGACTCGCTCGTTTCACGCTTCTTCCTCTTCCTCCACGACCACCGCCAGCGCCTGCCTACTCCTCCGTTCGCCCTTGCCCATCCCACGGCCCGCGCATATACGCCCTACGGACGCGCCCACGCCTCCAATCTCCATGCATATGACTACGGAGGTCATGTCGCACCCGACCAAGCCATCCGGGCCAGAGGACACGGTTCGGTACTCGCCGCTCCAGCAGCCTAACAGCGTGCAGAGCGGCGGCGACGGCGGCGGTGGCTACTCGGTGGGCGATCTCGTACGCGAATTCGACCCTATCCTTGTCGATACGCCGCCCCAGCGCCCTGTGTCGTCCGGCAAGGAGCATGTTCTGTCGGCCAACGGCACGGGCGCACCCCTCGGCCGTCAGCAGCTACGCCGTCCGCAACGGCCGCATCGGAGCGATAGCAGGAGCAACCACGACGCGGCTGCGATTGGTCGTCGCCGGCGTGGCAGCAGTGGGGCCGCCGTCAACGGGCATACAGTCACCGACGCCACCCTCAAGGATTATCCCCGCGGTAAGCACACACACACACGCCAGGAGCACGGTGGTGCAGGCAGGGCGCCAGCTCGTGTCACAGCGGTGGCTATGGCGTCGACCGGGGGTACTGCCGGGGAGTTTGGATCCTTGGCAGAGTGAACAGACTTGCGGGGCACGTGCTCCATCGCTCCGCGTGGTGGCGTTTGCGCCGCTCTCTCACGACCCGTGGGCCCGTTCGCCCTCTACACGCGTTGCATGATGTTTCGCCGCCTATTTCTGCCCGTTGCTCACCTGTGTCACCGCTGCTGCGCTCGCCATACACGGTGCCATCAGTGTCTTCGCTGCCTGATGCGGCCAAACCGGACGTGCGCACGACTAGTCTGGCCGGCAGCCGCAAGCTCAAGGCCAGTCAGCACACGAACGGCACTCTCGGTGCCAAGAACAAGGAGGGCGAAGACAGCAGCAGCCGTGCAGATGACCAGGCAGATGCAAATGGTGCTGAAGATGCAGGGGTGCCCGCTGTGGCCGTGCCATTGTCGGAGAATCTGGCTCGTGGGGACTCGTCTGGCGCCAAAGATGCCGACGCCGGCAAGGAGGAGAAGCCAAAGTTTGACTATCGCCGCTTCCTCGAACAGATGCGGCATCGCAGCTCCGCGCCTATTGCCCGCTACCTGAAAAGGTAATTGCGCGTGGCTTGGATGAAGCACGCACTAGCCATTGCGCACACTAACTCACCTTGGCTTTCCTTTATGGCAACACAGCTTCCTGCGTGAGTTTAGCAAAAAGGCATGGGCGGTGAATGAGCAGATTCGGATCATCCACGACTTTCTCGAGGTAGGAGCGTGGCACAGGTGACCGGCATTGCCGTACAAGTAGATCGTGCTGATGTGTGTGTGTGCTGCTTTGCTGCAACCGCTTTGCGTGGCTGAAATAGTTTATCGAGGGAAAGATGCACGAGTGCGATCAGTGGCGGGGCGTGTCCGAGGCCGAGTTTGACAATGCCCGCGAAGGCATGGAGAAGCTGGTGATGAACCGGTTGTTTGGCGAGTAAGTAGCAGTGTGCATGTCGACGGCGATGACGGCGCTGGTGCAACGGAGTGGAACACCATGGCAAGCAAAAATGGCAATCATCAGACGACAAGGCTCATCGTTGCATGTGCGCTAGAACCTTCTGCTCTTCGACGACGGACGATGCGGAGCGCGATGAAATCACCCACCAGAAGATTCAGATTTTTCGGTGGATCAAGGAGGAGCACCTGGATATTCCCACCACGGCCAACAACGAGTCGTACTTTGAATTCGCGCAAAAGGGTACGTTGTCGCATGTGACCGGACGACCGACTCGGCAGCGGACTGAGCTTGCTGGTGCCTACTGCTAGAGCTGCTCAAGATGAACAACTATCGTGCGCCGCGCGACAAGCTTATCTGCATTCTCAACTGCTGCATCGTCATTTTCAGTATGTTTCGCGGCGCTGTGCTGGGTCTGCACCAGTGGTAGCTAACATGCGCATTTACCGCAGCTTTGCTGAGACGCATGGAAGGCGAAGCGGCAGGAGCGGACAAGTTTCTTCCCATCCTTATTTACGTTGTAATCAAAGCGAATCCCGAACAGCTGGTATCGAATGTACAGTGCGTATCGTATAGGCGTGAACCTGCGGGCGCTACCACATCTGGATTGCTGATCGACGGTGTTGCTGACGCGTTGCTCAGGTACATCTCGCGGTTTCGGCATCCGTCGCGACTAGAATCGGAGGCCGGCTATTATTTAACCAACCTGGTACGTTGGCATGCGCATGTGCATGTGTGTGGGTGCATGTGTCTGCGAGATCGACGCCATTGCTAACGGCACTTTGCCTATCGTCTGCAGATGGGCGTCATTTCGTTCCTGGAGCGGATGGACGCAAGCTCGCTTTCCATCTCTCGAGAGGAGTTTGACGCCTCCATCAGCCGCACGCTGGAGGAGCTGGCGGCGGAGAACCGACCCACAAGCCCTCCGCCTCCGCGTCCTCCTATCAGCTACGAGAATACTACGCCGCCGATGACGCCGTCGTCCTCTTCACGCGGCGCATCGCGCCGGCCGTCAATTACTAGCTCGGCCGGTGCGTCTGGCGCGTCCACGCCGCAGCGCCCAAACGGACTCAGTATCCTGACGAAGGGCGTGAACCTGGCACAGCGCGCAGTTCGACGCTTTGATCAGCTGATGGACGTGACCGACTCGGACGAGGGTAGCGCCAGCAGCCAGTTCCCCGGTAGAGCCTCGCCACCCAGCAGCACGGCGCCCTCGACAAACACCTGGTCGCCGACGACCTCACAACGCGAGTCCCTGCCGCAGGCGATCCGGCGAGCGCGCACAATGTCGATCGACTCGATGGCCTCCCTGTACACGTTTTCCGACGCACAGTCCTTCCAGTCGCGGAGCACGCTTACACGCAGCAAAGACTATGCGCACGCGTTTGACATGCTGCGAAACATGTTCCCCAACGTTGATGTCGAGGTGTGCCACATGGTGCTGCAGGCGCATCGCGGTCATCTGCCGCCGGCCATTGAGGCGCTCCTGGAGATCTCAAACAGCATTGCAGATGAAAACGACGAGCCGCTCGACGACGATGACGAACACGACTGAGCGCTGCGACCGCTGTCAGAGTGCCAGTCCTGCCTATTCGTCTTTCTTTGCTGCTTGCTGTCGCCGCCGGCCAGCGCGTGTTGTCCGCGCCCTATTTCATTGTTATTATGCCGCCACCGCTGCTGCCGTCTGCATTTGCCTGCGCGCGCGCACTCGCATGGGCCGTCGTCACGGCCACGACCACCATCGTCGCTGTCGTCGTCGTTGTCGTCGTCACTGTTGCTGTTGCTGCTGCTGCTGCTGCCGTTGCCGCCTGCTGCATTTTTCTCGTCTGCATTTCACGTCCACGCGTACACGTACTCTTTTGTTTCGATATCATCCGCACCGCGGCCTGTCGCCGCCGAGCGTCGACCACCCTGTCTATCCATCGCCGTCGCCGCCGTGGCTGTCGCTGCTATCGCCGCCGACACGCCCGTCCCCTCTGCCATGTTCCGCCTTTTTGTCGTCGTCCTCGCTCGCACCGACTCCTACCTACGATCGGCGGCCGCCCTGATTTCTGTTCTTCGTGCCTTGGCGCGTGTGCTTTTAATTTAGCGATGTCTTTCTCAGGATCATCTACACGCTCTCTCTCCATCTGCTCCGTGGCCGTTGTTGCCACTGGCTGTTTCTTCTGTTTCATGCCGTTGGCGGACGCTGCCATGCGTCGCCGTCTGCCTATACATACCAACCCAACACGCTGCCGATAACCTGTGTTACAGGGCTGCATGTGCACCTGATACGTATGTGAAGTAGTCTTGGTCGTGGCGCACGGCTGAAACGTGTCTGTACTTGCTCCTGTCATCGCGATCGTCAACATATAAATCTTGGCGCACGATTCTGCTTCTTGTCCACGTCTGCTCCACGCGCCCTCCGATCCATGGCGGCGAATCTTGCCACCATACGCTCCGAGGACGCTGCCCAGCTGTCTGGCGACGTCGACATGTCCGACGTGCCGGCCCACGACACCGGTGACGGCGCGAGTGTCGCCGCTGCAACAGGGGCCGGCAGCGATGCGCCTGTCTGGGGCACGCTCGAGAATCTACTGCTCACGCAAGCGGTCTATCACTACGGAGACGATAGCTGGCCGACGGTGTCGCGTACTCTGCGGCAGCACCGGCTTATCACGCGCTCGGAAGAGCTGACGCCCAAGGTAGGCGGAGGCGCAGATAGACGCAGGCTGCCGTCACCTTATCTGACCACACCCTGTTTGGCACCGCTAGAATTGCGAGCGACAGTACCTGCGCCTCATCAGCGAGCTAGAGGAGGAGCGGTATGTAGGCAAACCGCCGGCTGCGGAGCTTACACAGCGACTGACGTGTCCACTTGTGCAGAAAGCAGAGGCGCGCTGCAGGTGATGCTGCGGAAGGTGGCGATTCGGGTGCAACAAGCGCTACGCGCGGTAGGTTGGCGATGACGTGGGCTAAACGCGGTTTGCGCACACTGGCTAATGCCAAACACGCCTCGGCACATCAGATATGCCTGCGGTGATCAAGCTGGCAAGCCACTTTCACGCGCAGCGCGTTGAGGAACTGAAGCGCGCCATCAAGGATGACGAGGAGCGCATTGGGTAGGTTGTAGCAAGCATTGGTGCTGCGAAGATGCGCACCAGCTTATGATGCCCACGGGTGGTAGAACGCTGGTTGAAGAGATCCATCAGATTCGCACTGGCAAATGGGATACGCGACTGTTGGAACAGCAGCATAAATACGACAGCTCCGATGGCACGGCAGTCCTGCCGGTCGAGGAAACGACCTCTGGTGTGCCTGTTCTCACGACAGTTGGCAGTACATTGCTGGAAACAACAACGTCGGAAGAGTCGGGAAACGTGCAAGCGGTTGATGGACAGACAATGACAGCGACAGTGGCAGCACCTGTCGTGCGGGGAGTAGACGAGCTGGCTCTGGCTGTAGAGGCCAGGCCAGACGAGATTGCCGCCGCCAAAGTACCATCACCGCGCACAACAACACAAATGGAACAGGACAACGTCCAAGGTGCTGCCAAAGTAGGCGCTAATCTAAACACAGCTGCCACGCCACTATCCGAACCGGCTGGAGAGACACAGGAGCTGCCGGATAAGGTTGATGCTATGGAAGTTGACGAACACGCTATACCACCGACCTTGGTGGCGTCGGAAGCGCCCGTGCCTGGTGAGGCCAAAGACCTGCACTCTGCCGCCGATATCGCCGACGCATCTGTGGTGACATCCAGTGAGGTGGTACATGACGCGGCTGTAGAACAGCAGAATGAAAGTGCTGCTTTTCCGGCTGAGGAGATGAATGGGGACGGAACATCCTGGATGTCAGAGCAGGACGGCATGGAGGGTATTGAGTCGCTACCGGGAGCAAACACCAGTTCCACTGCTGCGGCCAGTGCATCACCCATCGCATCATCTAAAGTGCCAGCTAAAGCATCACCGCAGGACGAGGCGCCAGAGGCGCCCAAGCAGGCGGTGAAGGTCGAAGAAGACGCACAGCATTATGCGCCCCTGGCCGAGACACACGACGTGGTGGAGGCAGTCGTGAATGAGCAGATGCAAGCGGACATAAAGCAACCGTCTTTGGACAAGACGGATCGAGCGGTGGTGGAGACGTCGTCAGCTGATGGGCACATCAAGGCCAAAGAAACGGATGAGCTTGAGCACCACTCGCCACCTGTGTCTGCAGCATCAGAGCAGGCTCCGGATGCGGAAATGACGAGTGCTGCCGCACAGCAGACTGTTGTGAAAGATCACACACACGAAGCGGAAACGGCAGACGCCCAGTCGGTGGAGATGAAGCGTGAAGTGTCTTTACCGACAGACGACGAAGTCGCAGCGGCAGTTCCATCGGCCAGCGTTTCGGAGCGAGCCGAGCAGGACGAGATGCCACTGTCGCGGTCGCCATCGCCTATGGCAGAAAGCGTACTGCGGGGTAGGTACACGCTATTCTGCTTGATGCTGGGTCAACCGACTGACGGTGTGCGGTGGCGTGTATAGCTTCTAGCGCGGACCTAGGCTCGGATGCCGAGTCGGATCACAATGGGCCGCGATGGAGCAAGGCGTCAACGCCCACACGCATGGAACTGTCGCACGAGGAAGAGGTGGAGCGGCAAAAGACGTGGCGCAAGCTGGTTCTCATGATTTGGCGTGATCTGGCCAACCATCGGTATGCGTCGGTGTTTGCGCAACCTATTCGTCGCCAACAGGCTCCCGGATACTATGACGTGATCAAGCGGCCGATGGATCTCAATACTGTGCGCAAGCGCGTGCGCGAAGGGGTGCGTTGAGCGTGCGCATGTCGTCAAGCACGGACTGTCGACTGACTGCGTTGCGATGCATGCTGGAAACAGGTGATCAATACGACGGACGAGTTTCATCGCGACATGATGCTCATCTTCCAAAACGCGGCCATGTTTAATCCGGCTGGCAGCGAGTTTTACCAGATGGCCTTGGAGATGATGGACGAGGTGGATCGCGCAATCAACGCGTTTCGTCAGACCGAAGCTACCTCTTGGCAGACAAGTACCCATCGACGACGTAAATGCAGCATCATGGCCGCCGAATCGCCGCGGCTGGGCTCAACTTAGCGTGCGCTGTTTTAATTCAAAATGTATCACTTGTCTCTTCACTTGCTAGATGCACGCGTTGGCGCTGTCGATCAGCTAAAGCTCGTCGTGCTCGACCGACTCGTCCGCCTCGCTGGTCTCTTCCTCGGCCGCTGTATCGCTGGAGCCAAAGTAAATACCATTCTATGCCGCAGCGATCATTGATCGTCAGCCAGAACCGTCATTGGCACAGCATGCAGCGCGATATCTACCTCTGACCGCCAGAGCGTGTTGTCGTCTGGCGCGCTCACCGCCGACACTTCCATCTGACCGCGGATAGGCGAGCCGTACATGTAGGCGTCGGATGCATACAGGTACATGTCGGTCTCGGCGTGTTGCAGCCGCACGGGTGTTTCGCGCCGCCACGCTGCTCCGGCGCTATCCGCTGCTACACACTCGACCGTCCAGTTGTCGCCTGCGTTGCAACGCGTGCGCAAATGTTGGCTTTTGCGTGTATGCCCATTCGGTACCACCCAGACGCCTGCTTACCGGCATCCTGCCCGTCAAACGCGCTCACTTCCTGGTTGTTTGAGAGCGGCGACGTATGCCGGTGGCTATGCAGCAGTTTTGAGGTGCTGTAGTGCACCAGACGGATCGACTGGCCGCACTTGACCGGCTCGCTGCAGGCGACAACAAGCATGCTGAGCGTGGACGTCGCTATGCAGCCGCTCACAGCTACTTACCCGCGCCGGCACTCTTCGCCCATTGCTGCATTCACCTGCCAGAGACAGTCGGGATCGGCGCTGGCCTGCAGTCCAGTCACCGACTGCTGACCGCTGCCCGTGCCTGAGCACGGTGTATGCGCTGCGAGTGAGCATCGCTGGGTTATATGCGCATTTGCGCTGACGCACCGTATTTGACTTCTTGCGAATGCAGCTTATAGCCGGTGGCATGGTGGGCAAGCTTGATGACACTGCCGCAGGTCACGCTGGTAAAGCCTAGCGTGGTGCGGCTGTGAGTGCGCGACCAGTACGGAGCACACGCGGCAGACGCGCACCTGGCTCTAGGCTAATGTCATCGGCGTCTACAAGCGGCATGGCTCCGATGGCCAAACAGACGAGAAGCAGCATACAGCGTGGCATGGCGGGTAGTGGCACGGCAGACTCTGTGTGTATGTGGGGGGGGCTGAAGAGTGTGGGTGGGTCAAGTAAATGGTTGTGAGAGATGAAGTACTGGTCAAGTTGCTTCATCTCTCTAGGCAGCCTTGTGTTGCTGCACTCGGTTCGCCTTCTTTCTCTGTTCTGGCGCCAGCTCTGTTTCGTAACCGCGCTTTCGCCTGCTTTCCTGCTAGGAGACTAGTCTGTGTGCGCGTACCGACCTCTCGTCTTCAGCGCTGCGCTCTGCCGCCGTCCTGGTGGCGACATCCCCTTCTTGCTTCTGCTTTGCACTTTGCCGCATTGACTTTCTGCGTGCTGGAATTTCAACGGCAGCGTGATCTTGCAGCGCCCTTTCCCCTTCGCCGCGTGTCTGTAACGCCAGCGCTGTCGCTCTAGAGCAGGTTGAGAGCGTGTGCCTGGCACTGTGTGCCGCGACTGTGCGAGTGCCCGTCGCCTGGAGATTTGGCCTGCGTGCTGCTCAGGCTTCCTCTGTGCTATCCCGCGCTTCTCTGCGACAAAGGCAGTACCAACGTTGGCACCATGTCGTCGCAGTCGGACACTTCCTCGCGGTCCTCCTCACCGCCACGCTCGCAGTCAGGCATACGCCCTGATCATTTCTATGACGGCGGCGGCGTACCGGTCTTCCGGCCTACTATGGACGAGTTTCGCGACTTTGCTCGCTTCGTCGAGGACATTTACGAGTACGGCCACGAGGCCGGCATTGTCAAGGTTATTCCTCCCGCGGAATGGTGAGCGTCGAGCACCATGCGTTGCTCAACACGTGGCGTGCGACCGACGAGTTGTCGCGAGGTTGTCACCTGCTTACACACGCGCACGCGCACACACGCATTGGCGCCGTTGACACTGTTATCGGTTGGCTGCTAGGGTGGCTGCTCTGCCCGAGGTCGAGTCAAAGCTGGCGGCTGTGAGCGAGTTCAAGCCGATCGGCCAGCATATCTTTGGCAGCCGTGGCAGCTACACGCAGACCAACATTGAGTCGCGGAAGCGTTACACCGTAGACAGCTTCCGCGAGCTTGCCGAGTCCGAGACTTATCGGCGACCGCCGCCGCCGGTCGAGCGTGGCAGCAAGCCAGTGACTGAGAGTCCACGACGTGCGCGCCAGCAGCGGCGGCGCAGTAGTGTCGATGACGCCAAGCAGACCCACGCCAAGGCAGAAGAAGCCATAGCTCTCAACGCGCCTACCAGTGTGACCGGCGAGTCTGACAGCCAGAGTCACAAGGAAGGGCCCAAGGAGAGCGATTGCTCTCGCGCAGACGCGGATGCAAAGTCAAAGACAGACTGCGATTTCTCCGTCGCGCGATGCCAGGAACTAGAGCGCGTCTATTGGCGCAATCTAACGTACAACCCGCCGTTATACGGGGCTGACATTCCAGGTAACAGCTGAGCCGTGTGTACGAGGAAAAGGCCGCCGCTGACGTTTGTGTTCTTACCATACAGGATCACTGTTTAGCGACTCGGTCAAGTCGTGGAACGTGGCACACCTGGAGAATCTGCTCGATCGTCTGCCTGTGACGATGCCCGGGGTTAACACGCCTTACCTCTACTTTGGCATGTGGAAAGCCACCTTTGCATGGCACGTCGAGGTACTATAGGCTACTTGTGCGCAGTCGACGGATGCGATGGTACTGACTGCGTGCGTGACCATGGTATCAGGACATGGATCTCTTTTCCATCAACTACATTCACTTTGGCGCACCCAAGCAATGGTACTCTATTCCCGATGCGCATCGCGAGCGTTTTGAACGGGTAGCTCAAGGTACCGAGGGAAAGAGAGGCAGCGTCTACCGTGTTAGCCACGCTCAACGGTAGCTTGTCCACAGGCATCTGGTCGCACGATTATCAGGCGTGTCCCGAGTTTCTGCGGCACAAGACGTTTATCGTTTCACCCAAGGCACTGGCCAACTATTCGATACCCGGCAAGTGGCGCGCAATGCTGAACACTCGTCAGTTTTCATGCTAACACGACAGACATCAATTGCAGTGAACCGGCTTGTACAGCATCAACACGAGTTTGTGCTGACATTTCCACGTGGCTATCACGCTGGCTATAATCTCGGCTATAATTGCGCCGAGTCGGTCAACTTTGCGCTGGATTGTTGGATCCCATTTGGTAAACGGGCTCACAGCTGCCAGTGCATTGGCGACAGCGTGCGCATCGATATGGCCGCATGCTTTGACAGTGCAAGCAGCGACTGTGACGATGGAGAATCAACTGGTGAAGATGATGCGGAAGATGGCACCAGCACCAAGGTGCAGCCGCCGTCCGAAATGATGAGGCGACGTAATGGCGCTGTTGCAGCGGACACAGGAAACAGCAAGACTGCGCGTTCCAATTCAGGCAAAGACAGGAAGTCGGCCATCACTGCTGGCAAGACTGCAGACACGTTGGACGTTGATCAAGGCAGCCAGGAAGATGCAGACGAAACACAAGCACGCGAGCCAATGCGTAAACGGAGAAAGACACTTGAGCACGGCCAGGAGAATAGCTCCGGTCATGCCAGCTCTGGCGGGGTGTCTACGCGACGGCAGACGCCGGCTGGCCAGCGAAAAGGCGGCGGGGTGTCACGCGCTCTATTCGATATGCTGCTCAACCCGGAGCCACAGGCAAGTAGCACGGCGGTATCCTTCCTGAAAGAGCGGCCCGACATTTACACACGTATGCGCTCGCCGCTTCCGTAGTGTGCCCTCTGTCCGCTCAAGGAGGGTGAGCTGATTCCGGCTGATGACGGTCGCTGGGCGCATCGGTAAGCAGGCACGCCTTCTGCCCTCGCTTCTGGCATCGGCTTATCCAGCGAGCCGATGTGCACGCAGGCTCTGCGCTTCATGCGTTCCCGAGACGCACATGGCGCGTGCCTCTGAGGGCGACGGCGAGTATGTGACGGGCCTAGCGGCGATTCCGACCGAACGCTGGAAGCTGGTATGACTCTTTTGTACACGCTATTGTAAAGAATGACGCACTAATTCGTTTGGCCAACCTCGCTGTAGCGGTGCCGATTGTGCAAAAGCAAACATGGCGCGTGTGTTCAGTGTGCCAAGGGTCGTTGTGCGCGTGCCTTCCACGTTACTTGTGCGCAGCGTCGCGGTCTCCATCTGCGGGTAGCAGCAACAGCAACAGCAGTAGCGGCAGCAGCAGATGATAATGCTGATGCTGATACAGAGACGCACGAGTGGTACTGTCTACAGCACAATCCGGTGAGCAGACGGCGGAAAAAGTTGTATGCGACTCACCGCTCACAGGCATGTCCAATGACGGTAGCTATCGGTGATTGCTCGGCAAGAGGCAAAGGCGCGTGTGCTCCAGGATATGGCGGCCCAGTTGGAAAAAGGATTGGTTATTCATGCGCGACTGTACGGCAATGTCTACTCGGGTAAGCAAGCAGCCGGTTTGCGTCGTTGGCCAGCAGTTTGACCAATATTGCCCTGCCGTATGGTGCCCAGGCACCGTCCATGCCGTTCTTCCGGAAAAACAGTCGTGTACCGTGCGCTTTGACGATGGGTAAGTGGTGGTCTAGCAATAGTGCTGGTGTTTCCTTGCCAACATGAGACGCTCGCGTTTTGGTAGGCTGGTCAAAGAGGTGATGTGGAAGCACATTAAGCTGCCGGCCATCAAACAGCTAGACGACGAGGAGCAAGATGAAGAGGACGAAGAGGAGATGCAGGATGATGAAGAGGACCTGGTGTCGGTGGAGGTATCTACTGGTGCATCGGCAATCCGTACAAGCTAGACTGGACCGTGTACATACGTCTTATTGCCGGACTAGTAGCGCCGACGATACCTTTGCCCGACTGCCTCTGTTTGTGTATTGCTGCGCATGTTCATCATCCGTTTCCACTTGCATGGCCTGCTTCTGCTCTTTTCGCTTTATTCTTCTTGCGTATCTTACGTTGCACGACCATAGGCTGGCACGCGACCGAACCGGACCGATCCGGCCCAATGCTGGCGATGCCTTTTGCATACTTTGTCGCCTGTTGGTCTATTTCTGTCAATGATACATTTTGCGACGTTTTGAGCCATGGTTGTAAGCATATCTAATGCTGGTGTTGCGTCCCGTATGTGCCCTGGCTGCATGGCCATGCTGCAATGCCTAATGGCACCATCTGCGTCACGCCGACGCAAGTAAGCGCGCGCGCCAGTAGCGCCAAGCAATGCACATCTTGGTGTGCCGCGCGCGTGCCGGCACATACTATTCACCCGGCCATGATCCCCTTTGAGGCGCGTGCGCACACATGTGGTGGATGAGCAAGTGTGTGAGTGTGCGAGTGAGTGTATGTGAGTGTGAGTGTGAGTGTGAGTGTGATTGCCTCCCCCTTATCTTTCACCCGACACTCCGTTCTCGCTGGCTTCTCGCTTGCATCACTTTGCTTTTTTGTCTGCACCCATCCTGCTGGAACCCATCTGGTCATTCGTTTACTTTGAATCTACCAAAGCCACTTCAGTCCGGAGAAAAGGCGACTGAAACGTTGCATACTGCTCGCCTTGTACGCTACTGCGGCCAACACCGGCTTGGTTTTTCTGCATACGCTGCTGCCTACGCCCACCGCCCACTTTTCGCTTGTTTGTCTGGTTGCCGCTCTAATTTCCGCCGTATACACAGGTCCTCACCCTGTCCTCGTCTTATCGCGTTCCCTGCCGCTGTCCAATGCGACTTGCTTGGCTCTCGGCCGCCTCTTCCGCACCGCTGCCGTCCTCCGTCTCTGCTTGCTCTGCGCACGGCACGGTTCTCTTGCGCCACCGCACCGCCGTCTGCGCCGAGTCGTTTGGTGGCCAGCGTTTCGGCTAAGCTGGGATAACCGACGCGCTTCTGTCGCATTCGCCGTCTGTGCTTCGGCCCCTGCTTTGGTCTCTGGACTGGATATTTACGGTAAGCCTGCGCAAAGTGGCCGATACTCGTGACATGGTCCTGTTGGTGCATTTGGTCGTCTACTTGGGCTTGCACACCCCCTGGAGACACTATCTTGGTCACCGCTACGTACGCGACCTGCGTGCTCTCCTTTCCTGATGATCAGCTGGTGTGCACCCATGGTGGTCGATTTGTCTGTCATTGCCGCGTCTTTTTTAGGCTAACCTCAGCTGTGTTTGGTGCTTGTGCGATCCTGCTAGGCGTTGTGAAATCGTCCTTTGAGTTGCCTCCTTGCCGTTCTCACGACATCAGCTCCCTTTGTTATAGCCGACTGTTATTGGCCTTGTGGAGGACTTTTGCTGCTTCACATCCTTCCCCTGGTTGTTGGTGCGCTTACGTGCACCGTTTACCCACTACACTGGCTACTATGGTTTCGTTGGTGTCGCACAAGTCGGGCGCAACGGCGACCGCAGCCACAAGCAGCAGCGAGACAACTGTGGCTACCTACTTTCCGCAGAGTGCTGGTGCCAGTGGCGTCGGCCACAAGTCACTGCACACTGCGCTGGCCACCCCTGCGCTGATCGAGTTTGAAGATCTTCGCTTCTACATTGTCGACTGTCCGACAGAAAGTTCGCTGCCTATCTATCTACAGGTAGGCTGGCGGGTCAGGGGTGTAGCAACGCTTTTACGGCCTCCACTTACGATCCTTGTGCTCTGATATTGGACAGAAATTCAAGGAGCTCAACGTCACGCACATTGCGGTTGGTTACTACCGATAGCCTTGGTTTATACGACAACATGCTGACATGGTGGTGCTTTTTCCGGGCGACAGCGAGTCTGCGAGCCAACCTACAACGCGCGTCGTGTGGAGGATGTGGGCATTCACGTTCACGTAGGTGGTTTGCAGTGGTGCGTCAGTTTGGCATGGGTGGCTGACGATTGGCGCTGCTTTCTCCTACTCTATGCACGACATTAGGATTGGGCATTCGAGGATGGTGGCTTGGTGGGTAGCGACTAGCGTTGTAGACGAGCGGTCTGGTAGCGTACGCTGATTAGTTTGCGCATTCTTCAGCCGCCTGCGCCCATTGTCAAACAGTGGCTTGCATTGACCGAGCAGCATCAGGCTGAAGTGTTGGCAGCGCGTGCCGACGGTCTGCCATTGCCAGCCGTGGCTGTGCACTGTGTTGCTGGTCTGGGCCGTGCGCCCGTTTTTGTGTGCAGTGAGTGTCGCCGTTGCTGAGCTGGTTGGCGTTGCGTGCTGCTAACGGGCACGTCTTGCGGTAGTTGCCTTGATTGAGCACGGTATGGATCCACTGGATGCGATCGAGCATGTGCGTCAGTGCCGCCGCGGCGCATTCAACAGCCGCCAAGTCGGCTTTCTGGCGCGTTACAAACGCACACGCCGCAGTGCATTCCGTGATCGTGTGCGTCGTCTGCTGCGCCTAGACACACGTTGACTCGCCGGAGTAGTATGTGACGGGAAGCATGTCGTCAGCAGCGGAAAAGATGGGTGGCTTCAGCAGCGTAGGCGACCGACTGCGGTGGCGATGGTCATTGGTAGCAGGAGGCACACAGTCTACAGGCTGCGGGCTACCGAGTATTTGATGTGCTTAGAACAATGGTTTGTTGCCGTCGTTGCTGCGACACCGCTGTTGCACCGATGTTGGTGCTGGTGTCGACGACGACGGCGGCGACAACAACCCGTAGACTCTCTTTCACGCCCGAACCTTCATGGCAAGCAGCGGGCTGCGCTATCGTGTCGATGGATGACGATCGCACGCAGCTGCGTCGGCCCTTGCCCAATGTCCACCAGCCTACGTGCACCCTCTCTTTCGTATCTCTGCCGTGCTTCTTTTTCCAAGCATCTATCCGCTGATTTTGTTCAGTCTATGAGTATCAGTTACATCCCATTGTCCGTCAACGTGCCGTCTCCAGACTGGCCGTGCATCTATTTGACGCTCTTTTCCACTCCCATTGCTACACTGCTGTTTTTTACTTTACCAGAAAACATGCCACTGTTTGCACTGATGCATCGCTTTGTGTATGGGTTCACCGATGGCTATTATTGTACATACTGCATTGGCACGAGTCATTTGGCCAGCGTATGCTGCTTCCAGCATGCTTTGCGTCGTACCATGCATCTATATGCACTTCGACTCTGGCCAGCATGGATGCTGCAGAGATATGCTGCGTAAAAACTGCTCTGTCGTGATGCGCCATGCATCGTTGATGTCGCTCTGGCTGCTGCGCGCACGCGTGCTCGTGGGATCCTTGTCCAGTACTGTCAGCACATGATCACCCGTGCTGTCGTTTCCAGTGGTCAGTACGCCGCCACCGAGTGCAATCAGGCGCCGCAGACTGTCGTGCTGCTTGCTGGCCAGATGCACGCGTAGACCTGCGAATAACCGCGGCAACTGTTGAAACAGGAGCGTATAAGTTTGACATTACGATCGTGCTGACTACTCCAGCACAGGTCGCTTACCCGGTTGGCCTCACGAAGGCGACTACGCCGCACGGCATCCGACACACCCACACCCGAGTCGCCGTGCACCTCAAAGGGTGCTGGATCGAGCCAACAGCCGGCCTCTACGCTTTTGACCACCCCTATCGCAGAATGCGAGTGTGAGTATGCTTACACAATTGCAATGATGGCTAACGGTATACGTACAATCAAAATCCACAATCCAACAGCCAGCTAGCAGTGCCGACATGTACTTGACCGTGCGTGGCGCCAGTCCCTTGGCGTCTGCTGGGACCACCACGTGTGTTGTACGTTCTGTAAACTCGGACATCATTTTTGGCTTGAGACCACGCATGGAAATTGATCGAATGATACTCTAAACGATACAGCGATGGTAAGCAGCGGGTTTGCGCCATGTACATACCAATGATGTCACATACCAGCTCACTCTGCTTCAAGCCAGTGGCAAGAATGTGCGGCGTCGTGCTGCTTGTTTCCGTAGAGAGTGTTCGTGCCAGGGTGCGCGTGTGTGGTGTATTCATAGCAAGGGCCTGTGCCGATGGCGTGTCTGTTATATATGTCTGCTGGCTATCGGATGTACTTTTGCAGCTTGTTGCTGGTTCTGTTTTAGCCGTATTCAAGTCAACCGTTATCACTGTGGCTCTTTTGCTGCGGCTGGCTGGTGTTACGTTGCCAGGCTCCGCCGCCGATGTGGAGCGCGTCCGAGAATGTCTGCCCTTTGCCTGTCCCAATGCCACAACACATTTTTCGCCCGTGCTTGTGCGTTGGCCCAGCTGCTCCAAAGTGTAGTCATTTGCGCCATCTACAGCCTGTGCTACTGCGTCATCAAACACCGTGGCAACACGCGATTTTCCTCGCGGCTGTAAGCATATCTTGCATTTGCGGGCTTTGGTGGGGTTCAAAAAGGTGCACATAGTGCATGACCACTCGTCCGCACCAGTGCTGTTACTACGGACGGTTGGCGGTGGAGTCATGAAACTAGCAGCACCAGGCGTAGCTTGGTCTTTCTATATCATGCAAATGAATAAACACCATGTGATATCTGTAATTACTATGGTATGCTCGTGTATACCTACCGCCGTTCGAGGCGACTTTTCCTTGACGAAACCAGCACATGTGTCATCGTAGCCGGAGTAGTTGGCCGGTGAAAAATAATTGTCTACCTTGCGTCGACGCAGCGATACACGCGGTGTAGCAAGCGTGTCCTAATGGGTAGCATTCAGGTGTAAGCTGCACAGCTTATATTCACCACAACCACAACCACTGCCACTGCCATGTACCTCTGCAGACTTATCGTATGTCGTTGTTATGGGCTTTTTAGCAGACTGCAATTGAAAAGACTCGAGTCAGCATACCAGTAGCATGCATAGGCCGTCGCCACGCACCTGTTTAGCAGCAGACTTGGCGGGTGTGACTACACGCTTTGACTTTGGCTTTCCACGGCCGCCATCCTTCACTTTTCCTGGCGTTGAGCATGCCGTCTGAGCTGCCTCTGTCGACACCGATGCGCTGACGTTTGCTGGCAGAGCACGCAATGCAACGCGATTGTGTTCATTTTGCACACCGACATCGGGCACTGACGGTTCCACGCCAGTTGCCGCGTCTTCCAAGCCACTCTTTCGCCGCTTTACCTCCCTGTCAGGCTTGTTGGCTCTGCGAGATCGTTTTTCGGAACCCCTTAGACCAGGCCCAGTATCGCTTGTTTGTTGCATGTTCTTTCTCGGTGTTGCCGCTGCGCGTTCTTTTATGCCTTCGGCATCCGCGCACTCCGCTGACTGAACCACCGACTGTGTGCCGGTCAGCTGACGCATGCGCTGGGCACACATTACCAGCATATCGTGCGATAGATTCTTGCGAAGATTGCCGACGCGCGCCGGAAGACCGCAGGTCGGGCATTGACAGTCTGCACCGAGTCTTTCTTCTGCACAAATGCTGGCACGCAGTGTCAGCCGGTCGTGTACTGGCGCGTGAATCAGTATTACGTGAACTCACTGGCAAAAGTTATGACCGCATTCCATGACTGTATGCGTTTCTGACATCAGGTGGCCGCTGGTTGCGCAGCGTTAGTTGGCATGTGCGATGAGCCTCGGCAGAGTGGGCACAATCCTTACCAAATACCGCACTTGAGCAGGCGCTCAAAGCTGCTTAGAGCAAGTAAAAACCGGCTGGCAGTCTGCATAGTGGCCATGGCTGGAGAAGGTGGATAATGGGAGTAACGGCGATAAACGTGGCAAGACGCGCGCTGCGATGCAACAGTAAACAAAAGACAGAGATGTGCTTTAGGTAAACAAGAGCGCGTCTAATTCATTTCCCCTGCTAGCCATGCAGCCACCCCAGCAAGAGTACTGTGTCCATCCTAAGCAGACGGCCAGATGGACATTGGCAGCGTTGCCACGCATATATGCCTTGGATGCGGAGCGCCATCACTAGCTTAGCGCTCCTCTGCGCATTTTTGGTCAGTATCTCCACCGTTGCAGCCGGTACTGGCTGTGTTTTCGTCTGTTTAAATGCATGTACAGTTGAGCTTTGATCTGTATGTATCGATGGACGCTGTTCTTGTAATTGTTTAATCCAATGTGGTCTATCAACAGCGGCTGCGGTTTAGGTTGGGCGCATGCAAGGCGCTCACGCAAAGTAGATTCGCGTTGGTATCCTGCTGATGCTTTTAGCTGTCCGTTTGCATCAGAATCTAGCGCGTTAAATGGAACACAATTGCGCTCATGTTTTCATGCTGTTTAATGAAGAATTGACATAATCATGCAAACACCGTGGTAGATACTGCCCAGAGGGCATATGCACGACAAAGATGAGGCGACACGCACCAGCTAGCAGTATGGTGTGAATCTGATCCAGTCAAAGTAGGCATGATACGGATACTGCGACTTGTCGATTGGGCCAGCCCAGTCGTCGTAGTCGCTGCCATCCCAAAGGGTAATCTTGAAGCGTTGCTTTTCGCTGGGAAAAACGGCCGCATTCTGGCGATGCAGCGTGCGAACCACTCTTCCGTCCAGCAGCCAGCTAATGCTGTCCTTTTGGTAGTCTATGCCGTAGACATGGTAGTCTGTCGATGTGTCCTGCCCGACGTCGTGATACTCTGGCGTCTCCTGCCCGCGCTTGCCATTCACCCAGACAAACGACTGGAAGCGATTTGGGTCCTTGCCAACAAACTCAATGTCTACTTCATCCTGGCTGCCATCTGGCCCAATGCCGCTTCGAAGCTGGCAGGTGCACGGGAGTGTTGGCCATTAGTACTGATTTCAAACGCGAGCAAACTCGATGTACTCACGTAAAGCGAAGTGACTACGCCGCTTGTGCGGCCGGTGCGGATACGCGCCTCGACCTTGCCCTCGCGGAACTCAAAGGAAGGGCCAATCGAAGGACCGCATTTAGCCGTCAGTTTGAGCACCAGATTGCCGTTGGAGACCTCGGCGTTTTCGGCGCAGTAGTTGTTGTCAAAGCTTGGATCGGCCAATGCAGCCAGATCACGCTCGTCGTCGAAATTGTAGACAGTGGGCCTGCAGGTTGGCCGCTGGGCCTCACCATTGCCGGGCTTCGGCAGTCCCACACCGGGCTCATCTACGCAGTCGACCGTGTCGCTTGTGCGATTTGGCTGCAGTGTAGAGCCACTCTGCTCTAGCGACTTGACACTGGCAGCCGCGCCAATGACCAGCATGGCGGCAACAAGGAACGGTATGGCCTTGATGTGAATCTAAAAACACATCAGCCGCGCTATCTCACAAAAGCACACGCAGCGCAGTGCTGGCTACGCACCATGGTCTGTGGTTGTGTAGAGTGACGGATGCTCAGCAGTGTATGATGATGGTGAATGCGGTGAATGCAAGAAGACAATGTAGATATGCCGTTGTGGCGCTGGCCGGACAGCGACGCTGCTTTTATCTGCTAGACACGGTCGGTTTCCGGGACTAGCGGTGCACGCCGCTCAGCCGCCACTACCGAGCTTGTGTGATACCATATCAGTGGATGCGTCTTCTATCGTTCCGCGCAGGATCGTTTCAATGCTTGCCGTTACACAGTTTCACCTCTATTGGGAGTGCAGTCATGCGTCTGCTGGATATGTACTGTTCTCTTCTTTGCCGTTTATTTCACACTCTTTGCCTTGCTATTTCTGCGTGTTTTGTAACGCAATTATCGCTTGGCTGCCGTATACTGACCGAATGTGCCGAATCGAATGCACCATCGAAATCGAGACAACGACATGCCGTGGCGGGTAAACGCTAAGGCGCCATTTTTCAAGCCTCACGTTGAACTGGCTGCTGGCCATACCATCCCTTGCAAAGGATATGAGAGATAAAGTCTCAGCGATGCAAGGGACACCCGGCTTTTCGTATTTTCGCTCAATCTGTTGCGTTACCAGGAACGCACCAGAGTGGGCTGTAACAGCCACTTTGTCCGTATACTGTGCAGCAAGTCCATTTGTTTCCACGCACGTCTTCTTACCAACACACACACATTTGTGAGTCTGACAGCGCCATTTGCCACGACGCATAGTCGCTACCAGACATTGCGCTAGCAAAGACCATGCAGTTTGGCTCGTCCCAGCTGCTCCAATGCGTGTAGTTGGTGATTTGCGTCGAGGGGGCAGCAACACAGGTTACCGCCAGTCGAGTTGTCTGATATGTCACTACACCCGTGTGTCGGGTGCAGCTATGTGACCCCAAATACCGCAGTCTTTTAATTCCAGTACCTGTATGATACCTAGCGTGCCAATCTATACATTTACAACACTACCATGGGCATAGTTGCTATGCGACATATTGTAGTCGGCAGTGCTAGACCGTTAGTAGCTTCGAACATCTGCGCGAATCGGTGGCGGTGTTTTCTGATACATCCTGGTCTTTCGTCTGGATCCGCTAACGTGCCTCACGAGCAGGAATGAACAGATACACCTAGATCGGACACGCACGTACCGCATTGCGCGTGTAAGCCACTAGATACTCGGTACCTGTCGACACAAAACACTCACCAGTCGGCAAGAACAATCATGATCGAATAAAGTCCAAGAACCTCGAAAGCGACAAAAAAGGTGCACAAAAGATTTGAGAGTAGCATCAGCAGGCCAACTTGGATGCCTTCTTTCGCTAGCTGTTCCCAGGCATGTGTTCCAAACTGCTTCCATTGCCGATAGACCACGTTGAAAAAAATGCCAGTCAAAGCAATGTTCATCGGTGCATGCAGGCCAAAGCGCAGCCATGGAAAGTACTCTGGATAGACGAAGATGCAGCCGCTGTCGATTGTCATGATGGTAGGAGCTGACCAGGATATGTAGAGGATAATCGGTGCCGATGCAGCAATGACCGGAATGAAGAGGAGAACCCAGCGGTTGCGATTAGTGACGAGGTACGCCTTTTGCAGCAGTACGGCGGCGACACAAATATCGCCAATGCGCGCGGAAGTCGTGGTCATCCAGGCCGTCTGGCGGCAGCTTGGACCGGTCGACAGTGAACCGGACACTGAAAAGATAACGCAAGCTAAACCAACCGCTGACTGCACTAGACAGCTCTGTGTGGCAATAGCGTGCGGCCGTCGGCGCACCAGTCGTGCAGAAATCACTAGATTCCGTAAAAACAAGGCGGCCCCCACGACATTAATGAAAAAATGCTGAAAGATGACAGCCATGGATTTGCGGAATTCCGCTGAATCATTGGCGTTCGTTACAAACTGGTAAAAAGACTGTTCACCGAGCGGGTGCAGCGGTACGCCGCCAAAGTACGTAGCATTCTGCACCCATTCATTGCCCAGCCACAAGGCGACTTCTTCGCGTGTGGCAACAAGCATAAGAAGGAAAGCACAGTATCGTGGATATGTATACTAGCTTGACAATGACAGACGTGGGTAGAGAGTGGAAGACGTGTGGCTTTGACGGCGGTGGATCAGGGCGCAGCTGCTATACATAAGCCGATAAATGGCGGCGCGAGAACCAGTGGGTGATTGGCAGTGCCCAAAAGGTCTGGTGATAGCAGGCAGCAGCGCCAATAGTAGCACTGTCCGTGAACCCACCCTGTGCCCCAGTTGGGTTGTGGAAACTGCATAAGGAACAATAAGACGGCGTGTTACACTGCATAGACAGATGTGCCAACCGTACGTCCACACGCAGACACCTAAATGGATACATTCATGGCATTGCGGTGACTGAAGCTTGGTGAATCTTTACACACGAAGGATCTATCGGCTGCACTGGCCATTAAAGCGTCGAGTCGTTCTTTCCCGGCGTCACAAGCAGCTGTCAGCATTCTGATACACAGGCAATTACCGTCTTGTCCTTCGCCAGTGACTTGACACGGCGCTGTATAACGTATCCGCTTATATCATCCTCCAATCTGTGGCTTTGTTGTCCTTTTCCTTTCCCTCTAAGAAAATCGTTGAATGGCCCACAACCAGGGACAGAGCAAACAAGAGTGTGAACACGGCTCGCGCGACCGGGCCGCCCAGCAGCAGTGAGTACTGGGAGTGTACACCTGTTCAAGCAGCACTTGCCTAAAAGGGCGTCTATCCACGTTTGGAAAGCCAATGGATCTCCGCACCTGCCTTGCAGATGCAGAGAAGATTCACCGTCACCGCAAGCAGACAGGACCTTTTCCGAGTGCCTGCTCGACCCGAAAGAGTAGAAGCGCCGGCGCAAAATGCAAGCGCTACAGCGAGCAAAACCAGCTTGACGGCACTCAAGAGTGCGTCGAGTCACGGCTTTCCAGCTCACGCCTCAACCAGGTCAACAACCCGCCGTCATCTCAGACGCACAACACACCGCAGCCACCCCCAGGCTAGCAATGCTCTGCCGCCACTCCAGACCAGCAGTGCCTCCGCCAACCTCCCCCGAAAAGGTCACCACTATTGGCGCAATCAAAAGTCCGCCAACGCCAGCTCGCGCAAATAAGAACTCAACCATTCCAGAAGCTGAGGCCATTAAGCCGAGCGATATTCCAGACACGCTGATACTACCGCCAACCGCAAGCAGGCCAAGCGGGCGGCGGCAAGTGCGGCTGCAAGCAAAATTGACAAGCGTAAAGTACCTTTGGGCGCCATGCCAAATAACAAGCAGTGTCTTCAGGGGCAAGCACAACCAACGCACACAAACGACCGCGATCCTGCGCGTCAAGAGACGAATGAAGTAAGCTGGCCTCCGCTGTTGCTCACATGGGCTCAGACCATCAAAGAGGCGACGGAAGCTGCTCAGTCTCGAGCGATAGCTACCCCTTCGCGTGCGCTATAGAGCAATAACACACAAATGCGTAGCGATTCAACCCAATGTCTGCCCGCAAGAGCGGGTCTGAAAGTTACCTCGTTCATGCATTGTATTGCTTGACAGCGCGGCCTACGCGAGCGGATAAAACCGCAAAACTGTAAGCCGTAACCATGGCATAAATGGCCACTAAATGAACAGCTATTTCATTAATCTGCAAAAGCTGTGCCAAACAAGGTGGCACGCTCGGCACAGGCTTTATTTTATGTCTAAATCTTATATGCTCATTGCGATTCGGTTATCTTGACAGAGCTTTGTTGGTGTCTAAAGAACGGATTGATAGCGTTTAATGCTGCTCCAGTCACCATCATCGTGCCTTGAATGATATGATTGCCTGCTATCTTGATGTCACTGTCATCTGCGAGTCTTTGCACTAGCTCCAGGTCCAGCTTGCGGATTGTCGGTCGATCATTCGCAATACAAGTCGTCAGCTTTTCCGTGAGCGCATTCAAGTGTTGGCTTGATATTTTGACTGGCAGGCACGTCTCCTTTGACTTTTGCAATTCCAGCATGACACGTTTCAGCTCTCCACTTTTCCAAGGTCTAATGCCAGTCAAGTATTTCTCGAAGCCATACGGCGGCACGCCAGTCGAGACATCGCAGATGGTTGCACCGAGCATCCACGAAATCCGCTTTTTCACGCTAGTCATGCCTGTATGGCCATCGTTCTCGGGCGCTAGATGATCCTCGGGCGGGCGGTAGCCGCTCTCGTTTTCATAACTTTCCGGTTCATCTTCTTGTGGAATATCGGTGTGTATGGCGCCGAATTTTTTCTTGTATATGCCCGTTATCCTGTGCAAGTCGGTAAGAATAACGTACGGCACCTTTGCCATGCCGTTACGAATTCTAATACCTATTTTCGGAGTCAAAGGAATGGCGCTGATCGTATACGCAAGGCACACATGGACACTTACTCTCTGGGCTAATGCTCTCATAATAGAAGTTCACGTTTTCCAGGCACCCAATTGCTGCATGCATCAAAGTCAGTTATAGGCAGACAGACCAGCTAGTTGAGCTGGAGCGCCTTTGGCACATACCTGATATTCGGAATCGGCTCCAGCTTTGGGAATGAGCCAGCAGATATGACAGCCAGACCAGGTGTGTCTATACCGCCTGAAATGTGCTGCTCAAAGATACTGTAAGCGTACTAGCTCAGCATGCATCGCTGCAGATCATTTACCTTGGCAGTATGCTTTATCCGACGACCCAAAAAATCAGAACTGGTGCACACGACCGTTCCTTCATTACCCTTGTAATTGACCTGTGCAATATAGTCAAAGTTTTTAACCAGTGGTAATACTTTCTTGATGTCAAGTTCAGGGATATGACTCCAGTCTGAGGCAGTGATCGGCCGCTGCGCTCGGGCGATCCTGCGCGCCGGACTGGCGTGTGCATCACTGTCGTATCCCAGCGTGCTAGCCATAGTGGCAAGGAGCATGGTGGCGACAATGCACTTCATGCTGTTGGAATGATTGAATGTAGCGTGTCTAATCGGTGCAGAGCTGCGCTACTGTGGGTGGGTGCGTTACTGCAATGCTGGTGGCAAGAAGATATAAAGCTCGATGCGAGTGCGCAGTCTGCTGGTTTTATAGTAGGCGGCAAAGTAGAAAGCCTTACCGATGAAAGAGCAGAAAACCAAGTTATGTAGCAGGGCCAGTTACAGCAGCTTGTATGCATCAATCAGCAACGTGTAAGAGGCGGCGCAAAAATGGCGCTTGATCACGTTCCCCTCACACATCTCATTCTTATGCTCAATCGTATTGTCGTACTTGTTCGGGATATGCATGTGATGTGCTTAAACACTACTAGGGGATGCTGCGGCATGTGGATTACTGTTCTATATTCGCATTACATCGAGGTATATGTAACGTGCGGGCCTCCAACCACACGTATTTTCCACTTTCCATACAAATATCGCCCACCACAACGAGGCTGCCGAGCAGATGTCTGCATTAGTGCACAGACACCGATCTTGTACTAACGCGACGCCGTCAAGCTAACGCGAAGGGCACGGACGCCGAGCAGACAACAACATGAGGTCGCGAGGCTAAGATTAGAACGCGAACGTCAATCCTACGTTATTCGATGTTGTTCCAAACCCATGTAGGCTCGACCACTAGCCCCTGTCGATGCCTTACGGCCAGCAAGCCGCCCGCTATATAAGCCGCAGCCGTTAGGC
>KZ992533.1:0-34243 GCA_003614735.1 Thamnocephalis sphaerospora | reverse complement strand
CGCACGACTACACTCCATCTCTCCTCCTACATTGCGTCGCCACAGACTACGGTTGCCCGATGAGCCTTCATCGGCATCACCGGCCAGTGGCGCCACCTCCTGTTCCGATTTCGCGCTTTTGGTGCGCGTCAAATCCGGCAATGAGGGAAACGACGACGGCGCGGATGGCTGCTTTTTGTCCTTGGTAAACGTCTGGCTTTTGGCGGTCATGAGCGCCCAGCGCCAACGGCTTTCACTCCTACCGGAGGTAGGCGATGCTGGGCGGTCCTCAGGTCCTGCCTCATCGTAGCCTGGGGCGCTCTCGACGCCAGAAGCCAGCGCCTCTCCGTCACTAACATCACTGCGGAAGCTTGCGTCTGCCAGGCCGCCATCGTCCGTATCTGCCGCTCGCGCACGCTGCTGCTCAGCTTCGTCCGCCTCTGTAGCACGAGCTATACCACGGCGACGTATTTTGCGACCAAGACGCAGACTGCTGAAAATGCCGCCACCATCACTGGCCTCGCCGCCACCGTCCGTACGGTCACCATCTTCCCGCTCGGTGTCGCCATCGTTAGCATCCGCTTGCTCGTCAGCTCGCTGTGACCGTCGCGCATTACGTCGACGGCTGGCGCTAGAGGCAGGGCGAGGCTCAGAGACATAGCCATCCGCGTCACCAACTTCCGTATGCATAGCCGCCTGCACGCCGCCACGCCAACCGAATACTCGAGCCACACGCTCGTACTCGGGCGGTCCTTCATAGTGGCTACCGCGACCTGCTGCGTCGCCTGCGTGCGCCGATGCCGCGGACGACCAGCCACGCATGGCACGTCCAAGATCGCCCGGTGCCGACTCTGCATCGCTAAACGCATCATTGGCCGGAAAGCTGCGCACACTAGTAGGCGTTGTAGGCGGTGTCTTGAAGCGAAACAGGCCGCGCGAATTTCTACAAGCAACGAGTTAGAGCCAACATCCCTACAGCCCAACGCTATCCGCTCATCTCAATAGAATGCATACCTATCGCCCATAAGTGCGCTGCTTGCTCCACCGGACTTTGCGCGTGAATGGCTTTGCAGCTTGGTCTTTTGCGGCTTCTTTTGCTGCTGACGGCTGCCGGCCTTGGCTGGCACACTGGAGGTCGATCGCTTGTCATCTGATCCCTGCCGTGACATGGCCGGACTTCCATTCAGGTCTATCTGGAGTGCTGGTGGCCTGCGTAGACCGCGTCTGCGTGGCAAAGACGGCGATTCGGGCGCTACGGACGCAGCATTCCCGGGCGTAATCGTCGTTGACGACTTACCGGCCTTTCGCGGACTATTGGGTGTGCTAGATGCTCCGCTAGGCCCAGAAGATGGTCCGGTCGCACTCGTCTTGGTTGGCGTAGTTGCCTTCTGCCGCTTCTGCTCCGCCGCATGTGACTTGCTGTGGGCGGTAATTGTGGGCGTCTTGCGCAGCGACGAAACGCTAGCGCGCACACCTCCAGCAGCCGGGGCGGCGGTCTTGGCTGTGCTGGCCGCTCGTACGCCCCCAATGGCCGAGATGGCGGCCTTGAGAGGACCAGTCGATCGCGCGTTTCCTGCAGCCGCCACAGCGGCCTTGCCTGCCGATCGAGTCTTTTCAGTAGCAGAAACAACAGCTTTGCCAGGGCCTGTCGGCTGTGCACTCTTCATGGCAGGAATGGTGGCCTTGGCGGAACCAATCGACGACACGGCCTTGGTAGGTGCTGTCGACTTTGCATTCGTAACGGTGGGTGCGCCGGCCTTGGCAGGGCTAGACGACGACGATGCGCTCCCGGCGGCAGGCGCGGCAGTATTGGCAGAAGCGGTCGACTGCATGCTCTTGGAAGCAGTAGAAGCGCCAGTAGACGCGACCGACCGTGCACTCATTGACACATGACGCTTCACCGGCTCTGTCGGCTTGTCAAAGATAGTAGCGCGCGCGGAGGGCATCAGCGCGCTGGGAGCCGTGGGCACGCGGCGACGCTCTGCTGCTGGTGTGGAGACAGGCGAAGCAGCCGCTGCATTTGCGGCGTCTTTTTCGCTGCCATCCACCTTGGATGACGGATGCGCTGCCTTTCCGCGCACAGTTGAACCGGCGGTGGTGCTCTGGGCGGAAGTGCGCGCAGGTTGCGAGCCTTTGCTGGCCGTGGTCGTGCGCAGACGTCCAGTGCTTGAGGCGATTGAGACGCTCGACTGATTTGACGGCGTGGCAGCGCCTTCTGCTGCTTTGCCGGCTGCAGAGGACACTGTGCGCTTTCTGGATGCTACGCTGGTCACACTGCTATTGCTTGGCCCGCCAAAGATGGTTGCGCGCGTGCTAGGTATAATGGTGCGTGCAGCCGCTGGTGTCTTTGTCGCCGCTCCACTGGCGCCTGCCGACGCTTTGAGCCTAGCTGAAGCCGAAGTTGCTCCAGCCGGCTTCTTTCCCAGTGTATCCGTCGATGCTGCAGCGCTACCGGCTGCTTTGACGCCTGCTCTGGCACTAGATGCAAGGCTGACCGTAGACGTTGATTTTGAAGCAAGGCGTGTTACGGAGCGCGCGGGGGCTGGCCTTGCGCTGGCCGTTGAGGTGCTGGCGGATCCAGCCGCTTTACTCGCAGCGCTCGTTCGGCTAGTAGCAAGTGTCTTGGAAGCAAGCCGTGGGCTATTGGATACCGATCTAGTGCCCAGGCGCGGCGCAGACGGCACGGTTGAAGAAGTCGAGGAAGTGCGCGATGCGGCGCCGCGCGTGGCAGTCGAGCTCAGCGAGGTGGTCGACGGACTGCTAGATGTCTTTCGGTGCTGCGTCGTGATAGTCGACACCGCAGTGCTAGACGGTTTACGTGTAACGGTGCGAGCGGCCTGCGTCGCATTCTTGGTGGCAGTGGAAGCGGCGGTGCCGGCAGATAGGGTGCGCTTCTTTGCCAGGGGCGAGCGCTTGGTTGCGCTGTCTCGACTGGCTGGCGACGCGCCAGCAGCAGCAGCGGGGGCGGTGCCTGAAGCTGGCGTGGTGGCCTCGCTCTTGGTCCCATTGTCCAGATCAGGCGTGGCAGCTCGTGACGTCTCACTCTGCATCGTTGCTTCTCAGGGTGTCTATGGCGAGTAGCAAATAAATAGCCGAGCAGCACAGCCAGGGTACATCCGCCGTGTTGCGCGGTAATACAGGCGGCAGGAGGGTGAGGGATCAGGCGCCAATAAGACAATGCCGACGGTCCAAGAGAGGATGCGATGCGATGCAATGTAGGAGGAGAGATGGAGTGTAGTCGTGCGTAAGTGCAATGAAAAGTGGATGTAACGTAAAGTGACGAGACAGCGGGGTCTCTAGTGGCCGTGGAGCACACAGCCGCAATAAAGACGCTGCTGACCGGCCGTACGCCAAAGGCAATGCGTGACGGTGCACACACGTGGGTACAGCAGCGACGTAGTCAAGGACGAGGGCGTTTGCCGAATCGCCGATGCAATACAGGGCAAATAGGAATGCGGCGGCGCCAGCAGCGGTGGTGGTATGATGCCCGAAAGAGCGGCGCCGACACCGTCACCGCGCGTCGCGATAGCAGGAGAGAAACAGCACGCCGAGCGTTAGCAATGGCAGACGACGTAAATGCCGATGCAGGGCGCCACACACATCCGCACTTGCACACACCCACGCACAGTAGTGGCCTCTGCAGACGCCGAGGTCACCTGGCCAGGCCAGCTGCATGCACACACACACACACACACACACACACACACACAGCCGCAGCCTGGGTGTCGGTCGTCGACAACGCGTAGAACCACCAACAAGAGGTCGGATAGAGCCACGGTAGCGCAACGTACGCGTATACGCCACCGCCCGTGACACGCAATGCAGACGAAACAAGCGGCGTGCAGCAGCAGTAACGTTGTCGGCATCACGATGGCGAGGCGGGTGACTTCCATAAGAAGCGCGGAGCGCATGGCAAACTGTACGTAGACTGCGACAGGAGTGACGAAACACAAGCAAGCACCAATGCCGTGTATCGTCCAGGCGGCGGTCGGCGCGCGGGCGTAGCACGGCGCAGCAGCCGCGATGTGCAAGCGCATAGCATCGTCCCTCTCCCTGCCGGCTTTGCGCAACCTAAAACTTACTAGTAGCGCAGGAGCGCGAACCAGCGCACACACAAGGCAGACAGCAAAAGTCGGTCAGACCCAGGTGGGTATATGCGTGTACGCCCGAGTCGGCCACCGCAGATGCACAACGCTCAGGACGATGCTGACGCCAAAAGTTGGCGGCGAAGGGTGGCGGCGAACGGCAAGGAATTAGACTCCGGCACGGCTAATCTATGCGTAGTAGGCGAGGCGGTAGTGGGTAGTAGGGAATGGCAGGCACAAGGCAAGGTGAAGAGCGAGAGACGCGCATAGGCACCAGGTTAGCCGTTGCCGCCAGTGACTGTTGCAATACCGAGCGCCTGCGCATGCATACACGCCCACGCACAAGTAGGAGACGGTACGCACGAAGCAGATGAGCGGAATTGAGAAAAGTATGGTGGGCAAATGTGTGCGTGCACGCAGGCGTGTGTATGTATGCGTGCATGTGTGTGTGTATGCGCCCGGAGTACGCATGGACGCGCGTGAGTGTAGCAGGGCTGTGCAGAGCATCAACGCGGCGTAGCACGTGGCGCTAATATGGACGGCTAAAGGCCGCTACCGGGAGAAGCAGACGGGCATGCGGACATTCCAGCGCTAACGAGTGCTCACCAAAAAGCGCAGCCACACTGTGGGCCGTGAGGCGGTGTGGGTGCAAGGGACGGGTGTATGCAGCAGCACAAGCAATATGCTGGACGGAAGCAGCAGCGCACTCGTGCATACACACAGGCAAGGTAGCTACGGTCAGAGGCGGCGAGTGGCGCTGGTACAGCTCGTAGCGAGAACACGTCAGCACGAACGGCCGTCTGTACCGTTGTCGTCACGCTTTGGGTAGCAGAATGCAGCGGATTAGCGGCGACGCAACCGACAGGGAAAGCGGCGAAATAAGACGAGTAGCGGTAGTGGCGGTGGTGAGCGACGAACGACAAGGAGCAGTTGGTGCGGATAATTAGCGATCGGGCGGAAATCGATGGTACTGAGGGATAACGCGGCGTGGCAAGGAACTGGAGGGCAACAAGCAAGCAGGTGGCGAGAAACAACTGTGGCATACCTGGCAGAGGGCCACGCTGTACCGTCCAAGTCGGTCAAAGGGGAGGTGAGTGCGCCGACGTTCCGAAAAGGGGACACCAAGAAGCCGTGTAGCACACCAGCACCGGAGCAAGCAGACGATTGCGGCGGCCACCGCCATGACCGCCATGGCCGTCATAGCACGCCGTGACGCACCACAGGGATACGCATACTAGATGGTAAGCGGCAAACAAAAAAGTTACCACCCCTGGGCTGCGGCAACAACAGGTCGTGCGGCGCGGCCACGCGGGGCCTCGCGCACTTCACACAGCCCCGCCAGAGATCTGCGTGCAGTGGCGGTCGGGGTATGCGACCAGCGCATGTTTGTGGCGGCTCACCACATGCTGGAAACCCTTTTTGCGCAGCATGCACGGTGTCCAGTGAATGGTGATGCTCGGATGCAAAGCACGATCAACCCACAACAACAGACGCTCCAAGCGGCCACTCTGCCAAACGCCAAAAATGGTAATGGTAATAATGACTATTTCGTCAACGGCCCTTGGCCCAGTGGCCTGCATCATCCATTGCCGCCCACACCCAAAAAGCTTGCACGACCAAGCGCGCAGACGTGCATGCTGCCACATCGTAACAAAAGCAGATCGCACGTAAGCAAAAAGAGCGAGCATACCAGGACTCGAACCTGGAATCTCCTGATCCGTAGTCAGGCGCCTTATCCATTTGGCCATACGCCCCTCTGTCTGTAGGGCCAGTAGAAATTGCCAGGTCCCAGCAGGTATACTGGCAAGTAATTAAGCCGGGACGCGGTTTTTTAGATGTTGTCGCGTTCGCAGCATAGATACTTGCAGTCTGCTCATTTGAAATGACGAACTGGGCGCCATAGAGTCCACAGACACTTGACAAACGTCAGTGGGATACTTGCTAGTACCCCAAAAAGCCGACGTTATACCTGCATTATGATGGGCTGTCGGCACGTCACCACTGCTTGCAGCACATTGGCCTTGGCATGCGTGTGTGCGGTAAATATGCTATGCTGGTGTGATTGATGCAGCAAGCAACCGAGTGCACAAAGAATATGCCTTATGCAGGCCAGCGCATGCCCGAGCGACACTGTGTGGCTGGATGATGGCAATCTTTAGATCGGGTGCACAACAAATTAAAGGCATGCATATCGATGCAGTGTGGTATTGGTAGAACAAGGAGCGTGACACGCATCCAGACAGCGGCAAAAGGTGCCGGTACGGACGATGACATTCAAGGAGGGGGCAGCACAAGCAAAGAGCACGTAGCTACATGCGCTACAAAAGATAGACAATCGTGCATATTAACGATACAGTGTAGTTTGAGCCGTACGGTAGTGTGCAAAAGATAATGGGCTATGATGTGAAAGAACTGCAGGTCAGCTGACGACACGCCATAAGCAGATTTAGAGCTGCAAACGCTTTCTCGCTGGAGGTGTGAATTGTTGACAGCCGCTTCAAACAGTGTCGCCACGATCTTGTCTGCTCCTTGGAGTGTAGCGTAAACTGCACGTAGCCGTTGCTGTCGTGCTGCAGAACGTTGATACTGGCGTAGCCATGTTCCGACACTCTGGAAAAGGCAAATGAGGTCTCAGCAAGCGGAAGTGATTTCTGCTGGCATATGTCAGCGCGCATCTGATCAGCGCACTTGCTGCCGACTTACATAGACATTGAGCTGCTTTCGATTATGGACATCTTTGAGCAGGAGCAGGCGGTCGGTAAACAAAATGGTATAGACTTGATGGCATCTGGAGGCCGCTTTGTGCTCGGAAAACTCGCGCACGTCAAGCACATCGATAATGTGTATGCTTTGCTTTGGCTGTAGCATCGATCGGGGTACTCCCAGTATCCGCTGCTGCAAAGCGGCAACCCGTTGTGTGCCTGCAATTTCTTGTAGACTGAGTAAACCAAAGTGAGCATGACATTTGTGCGCCGACATAGCAGCGCGTCCACTTACGCTGGCCAGGCACGCTTGGCAATCTGCTCCAGCTGTGCGAGACAGCTGTCTAGCTCATACTTGGCCTCAAAGCTGAGGTGCGTGTGCAGTTGTTCACGCACGGCACGCAACATCTCGCCATATGACCATATACATGATATTGGCGTGGCGACAAGTAGCGTGCGCAAGCACGGTTGGCAAGAGTTGTCGTCACGTGTCTGCCGGGCCAACGGTGCCATAGTCATAGCTGATGTTAGCACCACTGTCAACACGCACAGTCCCGACATGTATGCGTACGTCAATAATCTTGGCCAGCTTCTTATCGGAAAACACCAGAGACTCAAACGCACGCAGTGCGTCAACCATGTTTTCTACGTGCAAATGGTGGATGGACGGCTGTTTTGTCTACGACGGTGTGTCAGCCATTGTGTGCCCTGCACTGTATACACACAGACAACCTACAAAAGCGGCAATGGCCGGGATCACAGCATGCGGAGGCGTTTCTGACACTTGTCTGGGGAGAGGTTGGTATGGTGCAGCGACCTGCGCAGTGGCTTTTGCGCCTACCTTGTCCTCAACACCTCGAGAAAGCAAGAGTGTACGTCAATAAGCTGATCAAGGGCTTCAAAAGGCCCAAAGATGACTGCCTTGCTGTTCTCGGTTGGCTTGTAAACAGCCTGCTTTTGTTTCACCTGAAGCCGAGTGAACTCCGCCTGCAGTTTCTCCAGGTGCGACGTGCTACCCGCGTCAAGTTCCTCCTGATTTGTGCTTGCTGTCCCATCTCCATCTACCCTGCCTCGCCTGCCGCTTGTGCTTCGTCGTCGAAAGAATGTGGCAAATAGGCTAGTGTTGGCGCGGCTGATTTTCTCGTCTCTTTGAACAGTCCTTCTGGTGGCTCTCCGCAATGTTTCCTCCGGTGTTGGAGTACCCAGCAGCGGTAACATGTAATAGTCACGCAAATGTATCAGCTGCTCAATGCGCGCCTCCTCTTCCCTTTCCAATTCCTTCAGCTTTTCGCCAAGGTCAATCGACTGCAGATCCACGGTTGGAAAGTCAAAGGAGGAATAATTCGCTATTTGAGCGGTAGCGGTGGTCAGTAGCGCACAAGCTATCTATGTCAGTATGTGCCAGCTATCCTTACCTGTCGAGCCACTAGCCGAGCTTAGCATGGTTACCATAGCAGCATTGGAGCGGCTTGAAAGCGATCCAGTTATATCGTCGTCGCAATACAGCAGCCCACTTTCCGCCAAAGGCGTGCATAAATAAGACCAGCGTGGATGCGTAGATGTAGCCGTGGAAGAACTGGATACTACGCTTATGTCGCTCTCCCAGTTTAGCGCAGGCGACGGTGCTATTGCCACAGCGCTCTGCTTTGCGTCATCAGCAATAAAAAAGCTGTGCTTTGCCGGCATTTTGCCGCGCTCTGAGCAGCCTGCCATTGGGTAATTTGGTGCAAAGTATAAAGGTGTTTGCTGTCAGGTGTTTGCGAACGCGATGCGTAGAATCGGCGGTCGGGTGGTGCAGGCCTTTGGCGGCTTAAGTACAGTACGGTGAGTGAAAACGATGCAGACCACCCGCGCCATACTCCTAATGGTACCGTTTTTGGAAAAAGCGCTGCCGTAGGCTTTACCCGTTGTTGTGTGTCCTGGACTGGGTGCCAGCCAAGCAATGAAAACCCTGCATTATCCACGCGAGCGAACAAAGCTGAAACCCTGTATCGTCAGTCTACCATATTTTCGAGACAGTGGTCCCGTGCTACGACGCGGCTACCTCTCCGTGCCCCGAATCCAATCCAACAAGGCATAGCAGCGGCTGCTGCTGTTGCTGCTGCTGCTGCTGCTCAATCTATGTTGGCTAGACGCCTTGGTGTTTCGACCATGTGGAGTCACGCAAACACGCGTGCGGTTAAATGCACGCACCAGACCACACTCTAGCCTATTCACTTCCGATGACAGCTGCCAGGCAGTGTTTTATCGTGCTTTGTTCCTTTGCCACATACCCCAAACCGGTTAGCAACATCCCTGTACAACGTACAGCCCTTTATCTAATGCAAACTGCTGGAACTCCTTCTTGCATTGCATGATACATGCTTGGCCACTATCCGACGGTCGGAAGCCCATTGTTGGCGGCTATATCACCTTGCTGTTTACGGTACTTGGCACGTACCGCGCGCAAGTCATGCCCTTGTGCATTTGCTAATCTGTAAAGCTGATACGGATGACCCTGATGCCAAGCGCACTATGATAGATTTGCGCATAGTATGCTATAACAGGCTGGGCATACTTCATTATAGAAGGTTAGTGCTATTTTGCAACACTGCCAAGCCAGGTGATATACTGCAACCGAACGGTGCGATGAGCAGACCGTAGGTTGTTATTCACCTGACGCAGACTTCAGCACGCCAGTGTTGGCTCCATGTCGTCACACTTTTATAAGTAACTATCGTAGGGTGTATGGCCCGATAACACGCTGTTCTATATCCGGTCTATCCAATGGGCATGCCATCGTAGTGATGTAAGCTCCGCGTGTGCAACACGACCGCTGTCCACGTCATACGCTCCTCTTTCTAGCTTTTGCCACAAATGACCAATGCATACTCCAGCGCCATGTTGGCCGTAAACTCATTATGGCTGCCCAAAGAGCTGTGGTTGCTGGTGCTGCTTTATTGCGATGCATACACTGCTCTACGTCTCTGCGTGGCTAGCCGGGTGTTTCGAAACATGTTTGCAAACATGCAGGAAATGTGGCGGCAGCACTACCATGCCACGTTTGCCGACGACGCGTCGGAAAGATTCTGGCTAGCAACCTATTGCCTACGCCTTGCAGAAAGCGCTAAAGTTGACGCTAAGCACACGGAGATTGACTGGAGACGTGCCTTGGCTGCTCGCAAGCAGACTGAAATCAACTGGCGTCTAGGTTGCAGTACGCGACGTTCCAATCTTGTACCAGAATCAAAATGTGCCAGCAGCGACTGGACTGCCGCCGGGTTTACGGCATGCAGCTTGCATTTGTCCAATCGCTTAAAGGATATGATGTATCGAGTACCAGCCACGCACACTGATGCTACTCACAAACCACACCTGGCTTGGCTGAATGGTGCGCCTCCAAATTCCCAGGACGTTGCTCATGAGTGCAGCAATGGTGACTGCTGCGTGTCGCAGCGCGTAAGAATGCCACACCTAAACATCTATCTCCGGGCATGTCGACTGTCGCGTAACTCGGCCGAGAACCTGGCGGGCGATGCCTTTGTTATAGGAAGGCACGATCGCTGGGTATTGGTCTGCCAAAATGCCTATAATGTGCCGTATTCTGAGGACGGCCCATACTGGTTACTACTAGATGCAAACGGCACATTTCCACCATGCCGTCTAATGCGGTTGCACCCATTTGACTATGATGAGTATGGCATTGATCCGGCACTTGATGCGGGCCAGGAAACCGCAGAAAGGGATACTGTTTTCGATACAACTTATCATAACGCATGCATTGTGACTTCCTGCAACAACCGTGTCGTTCTGTGCGTGGTCAGAGGCTCTCGCTCCATACTCTACTGGAAGGTATACGAAGTGACGTTTAACGACAGCTCAAATGCAGATGCCTTAAAGGGTGGCCATATGCACACGCTATACACTGGCCATTGCTTGGACGCGTGGGGTACTACCAGGGGAATAACTGACTTGGAAGTATATGCGGTGGACAAGGATCACGTATACATACGCGGAAACATGTTCTATTACCCTGTTCTTACTTTCCATGCCGTAGTCAACGTCACTAACTCCACTGGCACTGGTTACTCGCTGGACTCTTCACATGCAGCCGGCACTCGTGATGGAATTCGCACATTTCGCCACGGTTGGCTAGACAATACGATGCAGCGTCTATTTGCAAAGCTGCCCCATCGTCGACTTCTTGTCATGTCACGACCCAGCCCTTTGGGGCCACAGGTACCTTTCAATCGTGTTAGCCTACTATGCTGGCGCACCGGCGCTACCGTCAAATCTTACCTATCGCCAGAGTGGTACAGTGCTAGGCATATTCTAGGCGATCTAGTTTTGTTGATTACACGGCAAGGTGATGGCTGTCTAAAGCTGTTTGACGTATTTGCCGGCGTAACAGTGCGCGTGCTTCGCGATGCTTCCTCTCATCTGTATGCCAGCCCCGACATTGCCTCGCCAGTCTATCTTTTTGAAAGCTGGCAACAGGATAGCGAGCAGCATTCTGACAAAGAAGAGCATGGTGCAACTGCTCTGGCGTTGAAGGATGAATACGGCTCGCAGTTTGTCCGACGCGTTTTCTGGCTTGACTTTATGCCTGATGTTGTAGGCCAAGGTGTGTAACAGTCAAGTACCCGATCCAACCGCTGTAATCTGCTATACTTTTGGCGTTTCTGCCTATTGGCCCATGTTACTGCGCAGTATTGACCAGCGTGCTGTAACTCTCAATAAAATGCCACTGTGTCTGCCGTGCTTTGCAACGTTGCTTGTCGAACTTGTCCGCGCAAGTCGCTTGGCTGTCCTCTCTGCTTTCTGTATGTCAGCTGGTACTGCTTGTGTCTCTATTTTTATCCGCGTTTTCACTACCTACCTGCCGACACCCAGACTTTTCGCACCATCCAACGCCTTCACGCACCCGTTATTTACAATGACCCTACTGAGAGTGGCTGCCACAACAGGGAACCCATGCAGAGACGGGATGGCGGTGCTGCCAATGGATATATATATTGATATTTGCACCCAGCATGACGCGCTGGGCGGTATCTGCGCGTCACCTTGCACAAGCTGGTGCTCGCCATTGCCTGCCAATTTTGAACCACCGCCAACCATATCCTCTGCCAATCCATGGCTGACCTTTGTCCTTTGCAGGCCGGCCTGTAGCAAATCAGATTTTATGGCCGGTTTATATACAGAGACGAGGGCGTTGCGGTTATGAATTTGCTGTGTCGTCTCGCCTCTTACATTCCGTTCATCCGTGTTATAGCTACGAGCGTTCGTCGCCTTCATGACCGCTGCCCGTGGCAACTTGCGTATGATCAAGCTAGCGAAAACTCTTGCAGCTTACGTATGCCGCGTGGGACTACTCTACATTGGCATTCACTTGATACTGTGCACGGCAGCCATATCTGCGCAGAATGCCAAGCCTGAACCGCGCTGGGGGCACGCAGCCAAGGTGCTGGGCAGTAACTTGTACATCGTTGGCGGTAGAATAGGCGAAGGCGGCAACACTGCGCCGTTCGCGCGCGACAACAACTTTGTTCTTTCGCTGGATCTTACAAAGTCCTTTGCCACATCCTCGCCACCGTGGAAATCGATCAAGGCCAGCAAGACAATGCCGGAGCCCATGGTGAACCACGCGATGGAAGCTGATCGCAAGAACAACCGTGTGCTTGCCTATGGCGGTGTCAGGCCCAATTACACAAACGCCAAAAACATCTGGGCGTTTAGTCCGCAGAGCCAAAGCTGGGTGTCCTACGTGCCGAAGGGAGGCCCGCCCGGTTATCGCTTCAACATGGATGCTACTATGGTGAACGACGTGGTATACGATTTTGGCGGCACTTACGATCCGGCCGCCGTAAATTCCACCGCGGCGTCCACATCTTTAAGCGATCTGTACACGCTCAGCACAAACAACATGACATGGACCGCACAGCAAAACCTTTTTACCAAAGCGGGTAGCTTTAGTCAGCATACACTTAGCTACGTTCCGTCACGCGCCATGCTTGTTGTTATCGGCGGTTCCAACAACGGCTCGCTGATGTACATGAATTCGGTGCAGAAATACCAGATCTCGACCAAGCAATGGTCGACTGTTCCCGTAAGCGGCACGCCGCCAGCAAATCGGATACAGCATACCGCAGTGACATACGGCGAGAAGATTGTCGTGTATGGCGGCTGTGATGCTAGCTATACCACCGTGTTTGACGACGTGGCAGTATTAGATGTTGCTACTTGGAGTTGGAGCAAGCCAAAGCTACAGAGTCCACCGCCAGGCCGGTATGACCACACGGCCACCCGAGTCGGTGACCACATGCTCGTCGCTTTCGGTTACATGGGCAGCAACAAAGGCGACGACGGAGTCTATGCACTCAGCATGACTGACTGGAAGTTTGTCGACACATTTCCTGGTGTGGCCGACCCAGACCAAGCCACTACGGATGGAGGGACTGCCGAGCAAGAGTCGTCCGGAATGGAAACGGGCACCATTGTTGGGCTTGCCGTGGGTGGCATCCTGGCTGCTGCCTTGCTGGTAGCCGGCACCATCTTTATGGTACGACATTTTGCTAAAAAGCGGCGTAACACTCGCGATGCGTTACAACAGGAGCTCGCGTCTGTTAAACAGGCACTGCAGCAAGCTGAGGCTAGCAACCAAAGATCGGCGGCTGGTCGTTACAGTGGCGCAATTGTGTCGTCCATTGTAAATAATCGGCAATCGGGCATCATACAGCAGCATGATCAACCAGCGCTTGGTGCGCGGCCCCTTTCAGCGGTGGCGCCACCAAACGAGCAATTCTACGCCGGACGCCTTGCACCGCTGCCGGCTTCTTCTTCATCTAATGCGGATGTTATACCGATGTAGCGCGGAAGCGACAGCTGTTGGCTGGTGCGGACAAACACTCTACATGATTTGTGTCCCTATTTCCGGTATCCGCCGCGTGCCGCTGGATCACTGCTCTGTTGACGCGTATACTCTATTAGCATGCCATCCTTCGCACTTGCGTCATTGTCAATATGTTCCTCAACTCGGAAAACATTCTGATATGCTTTTAATTTCATTACGGTGTTACTGCATCATCATTGTTATTAATTGGGTCAGTCATACCGTGCAGTGAACGCAGAACGGATAGCCACAACACAACCAGCTGCGCATGCGCGCGACTTGCCACTCACAGTGGGAGCGCCATGGCGTATATCGGCTCATTGTGGTGATCTCAGGTGGCCAGAAAATTACTCGGACTTTCGGTTGATCCGCTTTTCCGGCCACGTTCTCCAAATACTATGCACCGGCTCTTGGGCACTGGCTTTGTGACCCTTGTCGCGTTCATTCTCTAGCCTCATCCGACCCATTTGCTGCTCGAATAGCGCTTACACTCTGCACGGCTACTGCGCTTGAATGTTGCTGCGCCGGGCTACCCTACGTTCTCTTGCCAGTGCCACTTCACCGTCTGTTCGCGGGTGCTCAGCACATTTCATTAGTCTTGTGCCACCTACTCGGTCAGCCTTCGACATGCAGCGTTTTGTCAGCACGCTACGCTCTGCACTGGGGGCTGCCGCCACTACTGAGGGGCACAGCGCAGCGACTGGTGCACAGGAGGAAGTAGGCGGCGTGCTGTACGACTTGCCGCTATCACACCCGCAGACCGTATCGCTGGACGACTGCGATGGATGCGCTGCGCGTGATACGTGTCTTCAGCCGGACGCGCACGAGGCCTACCCCAGCTATCTGAAGCTGGATCGCGAAGCTATACTCTATGGAAAGATGAAGCCGCTGATGCGACATGTAGTCGTGTCTACAGGTGCGCCTGCGCGGTACTGGCCGTCGAATGTGGAAAAAGCCACGTTGGAGGAGGCGACCAAAGCGGCGCAGATCGCAGGTGGGGAGAGCGCACAACCGGTGGCCGAAGGTGCAGCGGACGAGGCGGATACAACCGGCGCGCTTTGGGATGCCCGCGCCATTACGGTGACGGGTATGCTGTCGCGTGCGGCCAAGGCAGAGGGCGCTGGCAAATGGCTAGCATGCACGGCCCAGCGCCAGCCAGCCGGCGAGGTGTTTCTCTTTCCCGAGTATCAGATGCTTTCGCTTTTCGATGCCGACACCGTCGCTGCAATGCGCAGTGAGGATAAGACGGTTGAAGGTGCTGATCCGTACGATCCGGCACGGATAGAAGCACGTGTACAGCAGTTTGTCCGGCAGGTAGCGCAGTCCACAGCGCCGACGAAGCGTGCGGATGCGGACGATACACCGGAAACGAGGGTAGACCTGCCACCGTCTCTGCCGCTGCGTCCTATTCCGTATCGCGCGGTCATCCTAATCTGCGCGCACCAACGACGCGACAAACGCTGTGGCATAGCCGGTCCGATTCTGCACCGCCGCTTTTTGGAGGCACTAGAGCAGCGTCGACAGCGAGACGCTGCTACCGCTGGCGATGCTACCGACGCCACTACTGCCACAGCATGCGACGACGTGGGCGTGTTTATGGTATCCCACACAGGTGGCCACAAATTTGCCGGTAACGTTCTCATTTACCCGGCTGGCGTCTGGTATGGCCGTGTTACCGCCTGCCACGTCGATGCAATTCTGGAGCGAACCGTATTTGGCCAGGAGATTATCCGCGAGCTGTACCGCGGCCGACTGAATCCGCCCACATCTACCGACTTTTAAACCGACCGTGTGTGCAATAAAGACGTGCGATTTGCAGCGTTACATGTGTGCATGAAGAGCAACAGGGCAGGATTGCTGGCTCATTTCGCATGTGCACGTGGCATGCCTGGCCAGTAGCCAGCCAATGATGTGATCATACTCTTTCTTGGAAAAAGACAGCGACAATGGCACGATTACACAACTCCCGAGAGCAAAAAGAAAGAGGAGAGAGGTAAGGCGAGTCTGTGTGCTCGCCAATACACATAAAAGCTGCAAACGATGCTGCTAACGTGGCGTGGTGCTGATGGTGATGGTGGTGGTAGTAGTGGTGATCATGCCGACCCTTGGCATGCTAATCGCCTCTCCGCGCGCTCCGACGGCCCGCACGTCTTGGCGGTCGCTGTAAAGCACCGCCGAGATGAAGGCATGCGTGGCATGCTTAGCTGTTGTACTCCTCCATCTCGCGCTCGTAGCGCTTCTTGTCCTCGGCGGCCTTTTGGAAATACTCCTTCTTGTCCTTCTCGTCCATCGCCTTCCACTCCTTGCCGAGGATCTTGCCGATCTCACCAAACTGGGCATCCGGATTCTCCTCCTTGACGCGCGGGCGGTTGTCGGTGGCGAAGAACATGTAGGCGGACAGCGCACGCTTGGGTGCGTTCGGGTCCTTCTTGGTGCGAGTGCCACGGGCGGCGCGGGGCTTGGCTTCCTTGGGCATGTTGGCTAGCGTAGCAGGGACAACGGTGCGGTGAGCAACGGTGCGTCTCCGACAAACGGCGCACTGGGTGGGCGGTAAGGATGCGAGAGTGAGAGCAAGAGAGGGCGGGTGTGGCCGAGCAGCCAGGCAGCACGGTTTTTGTAGCAAGGGGCGAGGTGGCGCAGTGTGTACGCGTCTTTTTCAGCGCAGCTTCTGGGGGTAAACTGCGAAAAATCGAATGCGAAATTGGCAATCACCACAAGGGAGACTGAGAGACAGAAAGAGAAACAGAGAGAAGAGGCCAGAACTGCATCCTCGCGGTCGTGGTGGAAAGGGGCGCTATATGCACGACATCCATCAATGCTACGCCCACCCGATCGGCCATGCAGCCGCCGCCGCCTTGCCAAAGGGTTCTGGCAGGCTGGCGTCGGCCAAGTAGGCGTCGGGCAGGAGCATATGCGGTTGTGTGGCAGCGTGCGCTGGACAATGCCCTGCTTGACGGCCAACAGCCAAGAGCACAAAGTCGAAAAAGCAATACAGAAAAAATGTCCAGCCTGCCTCGGAGAAGCGCAATGCAGGGCCGGATGGCGTGGGATACGTGCGGTGGGCAAGCAGCGAGTGTGGGCGATGATGGCCAGTGGATATATGCGCCGACACGGGGCGGATGGGCAGTGGGGACGCGTATGGAAGGCGGTGGCGTGCGTGCAAGTGGGCGGGGCAGCAGCGGAGGCTTACGCAGCGATAGCGTGGACGGCCATGGCCGGCCGTTTGACCCACGGCTACGCAGTGTAGCTGACGTACCTACCAAACAAGACTAGGCGGGACCGAGGTGACGGCGGTGGCGGTGTAGGCCGGTGGTGCTGGGTGCTGGGTGGTGGTGGTGGTGGCAGCGGTGGTGCCGGTGGGTGGGTGGTGCGGTGTGGTGTGGTGGTGCCGGTGGTGGTGGTAGTGGTTCACGCAAGTGAGAGGCCGGTGAGCGCAGGCACAAGTAGGAGCAGCAGTAGCAGCGGCGGCGGCGGCGGCGGTGGTGGTGGTGGTGGTGGTGGCCGTAGAGGTGCCGTTGGTGGTGGCAGCCGTGCGTAGTGGGCGTAGTGAGGGAAGCGTTGTGAAGGGGGCGGTGAGTGGGGCGGGTGGGTGGGCGGCAGTGGGTTTTGTGTGTGAGGCGGGCGCTGTGTTTTTCGCAGTGGCGGTGGGTGTGAGGCGTGTGAGTGGTGGTGGGCCTCGCTCGCTCGCTTGCCTGCTCCACCCACTCGCGGCCGCCCTCACACACTGCGCCAGCCGACGCCTCTCCGCTGCCAATCACCAGCCGGCGTGGCCGCTGTGCGCTGCGTCGTGCGGCGTACACATGCTGCTCTGGGACAGCCAGCTGTCCTTTTTCGCTGCCATGTATGCCACAGTGAGGCCGCACCGTGGCGAGCAATATCCGCCAATCGCAACGCGCCGTTACCACGTGAAGCACCGCTGATTGGCGGCCATCGGTGGTGTGCGTATGACGCGCGTGGACGGCGCACACCGAGTCAGTCGGCCTGGCGTGCCTTTCTGCTGGCGGCCGGCGAATGGGCATGGAAGAAACGCGTTTATGGCCATGCAGAGCGCGATGCTAGGCGGGTGCCGGCGGCACGGCGCCGCCGGCCGTCGTTGTCGTCGACGGATGGGCTGCCTTCTCCTGCTGCTGCAGCGCCGTGAGTTTCGCTTCAAGGCTTGCTTTCTCGCGCAGCAGGTCGCGATGGCGGCGCTCGCGCATCCTAGCGTGGGCAGTTAGCAAACTAGCGCGTGGGTGCGCGCATTGCTGCCGTTGTCGCTTACCGTCGCAGCTGCAATGCATCCTCGGCGCTCCTCGACGGCGCCCCGCCTGCCGGATGGCCGTCAGCTGTCGGCGCGACCGCCGGTGCGGCGCTACGAGCACTCTGCCAGTCGTGTAGCCGTGATCCCCCGTACAGGCCGATCGGTATCGCTAGCAGGCCCCACAGTAGTGTCGGGCGTCGGCGTATTTGCTGGGCCGCGTCACGCCATGACAGCGTCAGCGTCTTGCTCGCACTCTTTTCGGCCTCGCTCATGGCGTGTCGCGGAGGTGGCGTAATTCCGATTCAACAAGCCTCGGTGCGTGTCAGGCTAACGAAGAAAAAGAAAACAGCGTTACTCCAGGTTGTTTATCGCGCTCTTCTTTCCTCCCCACATTGTGTTTCGCCGCAGTCTGGGCGGAGCGCAGCTGGTATTCGGCCCTACGCCGTGCGAGCATCGCGCGATCCAAGCCGAGGCGGGCGTGTATGGGCCATTTGTTGGCGAGTGCAGCCATGCAACGCATGAGGAGTGCAGCCTGCACCATGCGCACACTTGGTCGCCATCGCGCCGGGGTACACGGACCACCGGGTCCTGAGACAGCGCGCACCGTCGCCGATACTGGGCCTGACCGTTCGACAAAGGTGCGCGTGGACGCAGAAGCACTGGGACGGGTGCGCGGTTTTCTCTGTCCGCACCTCACCGTGACACCAAGAGCAGTACCCGTGCCAACCGTCGCAGCCACAGCTGTAGGCGGAGCGGCGACGCGCGAACGTACAGCGTTGGTGGCGCGACGGTGGTTTCATGGCTGCGCTGCGCGTCGTGGCAATAGCCAGGCAGACAGCAGTGCATATACTGCCGATATGCGCATAGACCATGGATCTACGCAGAGTCTAGCCATCGCGACGCATGTAGCCATGGATGCGGATGCGGGCGAACAGCGGACTGCAGAGACACAGAGGAGACTAGACTACTTGCGTCGAGCACTGGCCGCACGACAGGCAGAAGCAGCCTGGCGCGCCTATCTGGCCGTTCAGGACAAAGTGCCCGTCACGTATCGCGTCGAAATGGCCATTCTACTGCAGCGCGCCACTCAGTCTACCGCTGATGCGGCATTGCGGGCCGAGCGACTTTGCCATATTCTCGTAAGCTGGCCGGCCATCCAGGCGCCGCCAGCTGGCGCCCCATCAGAGGCAATGGAAATGGCGCAAGCGGAGATAAGAGCGCAGCGACGATGCTTGGATGCCTATCTTGCCGTGGAGAATCGCGTAGACCAGGTGCGCCACGCCGTGACGGTGTTTCTCGGGCGACAGGAGCGCGGTTGGCGTGATGGACGCATCGATGCACTTTTGGACGCCTCGCCCACCGAAATGGCGCGCCGACCGAGTCTGTGGACACTGAGCAGTCTGATGCGCGTTTACGCACTGCAAGCTATGCCTGCTGCGTGTCGCGCGTGGATGCTGCGCATGCAGCATGCCTACGGCCTGTACGCCAACAACGCCTGCTGGCACTGGATGGTGGTGGCGTGGCTGCGAGCCGGTCGCCCGCGTGAGGCGGTGGGCGTGGTGACGCGAGAGATGCCACGTGCAGGCGTACGTGTTCTAGCGCGCAGCTGGATGGTGCTACTCCGCACCTTGGCTGCCGACCTTACTCGGCCCAGTAAATACCTTGGAGCAGCGTGGCAGACGGACTTGCGGCAATGCCAGCTGGCAGCGGATGCGCTTCTCCGCTATCTGGAAAAGCATTATTGCGGCCCAATGGACGATTGGATGCTGCAAAAGGGCGTGGACGGTGCACCCGTACCGGATGCTTCAGCCGATGCAGCCATGAAGCTGCAACCGCATCTAGATGTCGGCCGATACGGACTCAATGAGCGCGTTTTTGCCTCGGCGGCTGTACTGGCGCTCAAACTGCGTCGGAATACGATGGCTGAACGCTTGCGTGCATGTTGTAATGCTATCCACGGGCGGGCGTCCATGGATAGCAGTATCCTACTACGCAAAGAGGTGGAGCACTGGTGCAGCGCGGGCAAGTACGACAAGGCGGTGGCTGCCGCGGAACGCCTACCACCCGAGCGCCGTCACCAGCCCTATGTGGTGTCGATACTTATGACCGCTGCGCGTCGTGCTGGCCGTCCCGACGAAGCGGTGGCTCACTTTGAGCACGCTCGCGACTCTGGCCTGTGCGCACCCAACGCGTACATGTGGACGGCACTGATTGCTGCGCATGCAGAGCGCATGGATCTGACGGCTGCTCAGCAGGCCTTTGACGACATGCTGCAGGCTGGCGAGCAGCCAGGCGTTGCTGGCTATACTGCGCTGCTTGTGGCCTATGGCAAGTGTGGCCTGCTAGAGAATGCCGAGGCAACGATACGTCGCATGCAGGAGAACCGTTCCGAAAACCAGCCCAATCAGAAAACATGGTGCGCGCTCGCCGACGCATATGCAAAGGCGGGTGAGATTGATCGAGTGATTGCTATGCTGCTACAGCACAACCGGACGCCTGCTGCATCTGACGCCAATCATGATGGCGCTGCGTCAACATCGTGTAGTGATAGCGGCAGTCGGTCGCTGGATATGATCAGTATTAACACAGTAATGGCAGCATTGAATCGCGCCGGTCGGCCACGCGATGTGCTGCATCTATGGCGCGCAGCGTTCGACGCGGGGCGAGGAGGCGACGATGCACCGCTGCGGCACCGTCGACCCGACGACACGCTTGAACGGCGGTCGTGGAATTTTGCCACGCTGTGCATTGTGCTAGACACCTGCGCCTGGCATCAACTACCCGCAGAGGGTGAGCGCGTGTGGCGCGAAGCAACGCGGGGTCTGCTCGATCTTCCGACCGCACCTTCAGACACATCAATGGTTGCCGTCGATCCGCTGTTCACATCAACGTCTGGCATGGCGACGGCGGCGGCAGCCGATGCTAAGCTTGACCATGCTGATTCGGCCAACGCTGCTGCGTCCTCGACACCAGCAACTCACCGGAAATTCAGAGGTGACGGCAAGCAGCCGATGCGCGATCGCTTGTCACGGCGCTGCTGGTATAGCTACGTTGGACTGCTTGGCCGCACGGGACGCGTGCACGAAATACCGGCCGTCATCGAGTGTATGATTGGCCTGGGTCGGATTCCGCACAAGCCGCTCCTGTTGCATGCGTTTGCATTTCTAATGGATGCCGGCGCAGAAGATGAGGTGATGCGCATCGGCCGGATGGTTTCTGGCGTGCGTCAGCTGGTGAGCGCACCCGGAAATCTGCTTCCCACGGAGGCTGAAATAGCCGCCTACTATCGTAACCGCGGCTGAGAAATACGCTATTGCGATAACGCATGTTGTTATGGCTGCACACCTCATGCCATAGACGTGAGTTTATAAAGAAATGATCACCAAGTGCCGATAACGGCGACAACAACAATGATGCTGACGGTTGCTCAAAGGGGCGTGCGAAAAGTACACAAATAAGATTGCGGAGAACCGGGCGACTGGGCTGACGATGGTGTGCGCGTGCGCTCTATTGTTCCGGCTGATGCGCAAGTGTTGAGCTGTCCGTTTCGTCATCCCCGGTGCTGTGTGTATCTGCTAGTGAGGGCGAGGACACGTTGTGGTGCGAAGAGGGGCCGGGCTGTGTGCCGACGGCATCCCTCTGCTCAGATGCGGTGTTGGCGCTGTTCGGCAATATATCCTTGATTGTGTCGTATGCTGGCGGATCCATGCTTGCCTCGGCGTAGGTTGGTGGCGGCGGAGCAAGCAGTGTCGGATCCACGTCCAGCGTCTGTTGCTGATGTTGGCGCTGCACTGCCGGGCCACGTCCCCTGCGACGGTTGAGACGCCGCCGCTCGTAGGCCATCTGCTGAGCAAGCGGTGTATCGCTTTCGCCATCCGCCATCTCGTCGTCGTCATCGCCGTTATTGCGGCGCCTGTGCGACCTGCGCTGCATACGGCGGATCTGACGGCGACGGTGCTGCCGGTACCGCTCCAACAACTGAGCGGTTGCAGCCGTCTCCACCTCCACAGTAGCATTCATGTGCAGCTCAGCAATGCGGACGCCGTAGGCCTATGATTATCGTACATTGCATTAGCTTTCCGGCAGCGATTTCCCTGTGCCTGGCTCACCATCAGCAGGAGCGACACCAAAACGGCGTTGAAGATGAGAAAAGCGACGTAGAGCGCCCAGGTACGACTGCTCAAGTCGACGGCGCCCTTTTCGTCGTCAAATGATCCGTTAAAGTAGAGCGTTACGCCAGTTACCGCCGAGATCAGGCTCAGTAGTGCTACAGCACGTATCACCAGGTGACGCAGACGCTGGCGCTCCTCCACAAAGAAGCGCATAGCACCGTCGCTAGCTCTAGTGTGGGCTAACGGTGATGTGCTCATATCGTTAAGCTGTATCATTGTGCTTTGCTCGCCACGTGGCGTTGACATGCGATTTGCCAGTGGTTCATTTTCGTCATGGACGTCGTCCTGGCGGTAGGACTGGTCAGGCCGCGCCTGTCCTTGGCCATGTATCACCGCCGACAGTCCGCTTCTGCTAAACAGATGGCTCAATGCTCGTGACCGAGAGGCGCGGGGTGCATCCGTGCTACCGTTGGCGCGACTATGGGGTGTTGTGCTGCTGCGGGACCAGTCGACAACGCCTTCCGCCAAGACATTGACCAAGCGATTTGCTTCTTCCGGAGTCAGTTCTAGCAGTGACTCGGCGTCTGATGTATCTTCAGCGCCAGCTCGCAGCGTGTCTTGGTCGTCGCTGTCGTCGGTAAGCTGGTCAGCCGCGGGAATTTGTTCGTAAGCACCGTTGCGTGCAGGCCGTTGTGCCGCTGCTTCCTCGCTAGAGCCTAAAGCGTTTAGCGTGTTGGGCAGCGGAAAGGCCAGGCCGAAATCCGGCTCGGCAAACGGCATGGTTAGATTGGGGAGTCAAGGATAAGAGGAGGAGGAGGAGGTGGTGGTGGTTAGAGGCGGAGCTGTGCATAGGAGAAGGACTGAAAAGGGCCTGTTTCAGCCTGTCTCCTGGTTGACTGAGCATTCATGGTGTATGCATGTGTGTGTGTGTGTGATTGTGCGATATTGACGGTGGCATTACTCAGCCGATGGCGCTTTCCCAGTGCAACTCTTTCACTTTGAACCGCAGCCATTGCTACTCTTTTCTCGTCTGGCAGCATGTCGTCCAAGGTAGCTGAGCGGCTGGCTTCTGTCGAAAACGTGCTGCTGGTTTTGTCTGGCAAAGGTGGCGTTGGCAAGTCAACGGTATCGGTACGCTTGGCGCGATCACTGGTGCGCCTGGGCTATCGTGTTGGCGTGCTGGACGTGGACCTTTGCGGTCCCAGTGTCCCACTGCTACTGGGCGTTTCTGGCCGGCAGGTGCACCAAGCTACGCAGGGGTATGCAGGCGGAATGAGGCCTGTTTCTACCGACTGCTGACGTGACAATGCCGCGTTTTATTTCTAGCTGGGTGCCTGTTTTTACCGACGAAACACAACGGCTCTGCTGCATGTCGATTGGATTTCTACTGCAGAACCAGGATGATGCCGTTGTGTGGCGTGGTCCAAAGAAGAATGGTATGTAGGCACTTGCATAGCAATGCAATACGACGATAGTCACTCACGCAGCGTAGCAATGATCCGTCAATTTCTGAGCGATGTATGCTGGGGAGAGCTGGACTATCTGATCGTGGATACACCGCCCGGCACATCGGATGAGCATCTTGCCGTTATTGAGAATTTGAAAGAGTACAAACCCAATGGCGCAGTGGTCGTTACTACACCACAGGCAAGTGGGCGTATATTGCCGGTGTGGTGGCTGCTGACTAATACGCAGCTGCTACTCTCATCATCATCATCAGGCTGTGGCGCTTTCGGATGTTCGCAAAGAGTTGACGTTCTGCCGCACTGTGGAGCTGCCGGTGATTGGCGTTGTAGAAAACATGAGCGGTTACGTGTGTCCACACTGTGCGGTATGTTGGCCCATTGACGCATGGGATATACGATGTGTTGGTGGCTAACAGGACTGCGTGTCATAGGAGTGCGCCAACGTATTTTCGTCTGGCGGTGGTGAGGCCATTGCCGAAGAGTTTAATGTGCCATTCCTAAGTAAGCAGCAACGCATGGAAAGTAGGCTCAACTGCGGCGCGACTAACACTAGACACGGTGCGGCTAGGTCGTCTGCCTATTGATCCGCGCAGCATCAGTAGCGATGGCATTGAAAAGGATCCTCTCGAGGACAAGTTTACCGAGCTGGCTGAAAAGGTGGTGGCGCTGGCAGCACGGACGTGAGTGGAGCACGGCAGCGCATGTAGTGCAAGTCAAGATGCACGGTAGCATCATGAGGAACCGCAAATATATTGTACGCTGCAGTGCAAAAACGTTTGCCATGTGCCATGTCGATGAGGTGGTGGTCTAGACATGCATGGGGCCAACTTGGATGCTAAACGCTTCGCGCTCTTCGCGCTGCCGCATTGTGCGCTCCTCCATGTCCTTGCGTTCTTTTTCATACTTTCGCCACTCTTTCAAGCCTCCTTCAAACAGCCGCGTAATCAGATCGGCCGCCCGACCCTTGGTCCAGCCACGTTGTGCTTTAGGCAAAGCCGATCCTTGGGTGTTTGCATCAGCCTGCGCTGGCACCGCATCTGGCGGGATGAGATTGTGCTTGCGGAGCAATCTAAGCTGTGTCTCGGTGGCAGGCAGCCTGCGCCATGGTGCATTCCAGGAAATATGTGCCCGTATAAAGCCGCCACGTGCATTGGCCCATCGGTCGGCCGCATCGATGGCATCGCCTAGCGTGTCTAGATTTAGGCCGTGAAGTGTATAGTAGCGCGTAAAGCCGCGCTTGACCATGGGGCCACGCATTGGCTGGGCATTGACAAGCGGCTGCAGGGGATCGGCGTTGTCTTTTGGCCGTATCGGCCTACCAAGTGCATCCAGGCGAACGCGATAACGCACTGCAAATGCACCTATATAAGAGAGCGGGCTGCACGTTAGCATCCATGGTGTATTGCAGGGTGCTGCCATCAAATGACCATGTTACGTACCTTCATCGCGGTCCACACGAACGGTGGCATCCCGCAGAGAGAGCGTATACGCATCATCGCCGACACATAGCCAGTTGTATTGCGATAACTTGCGCACCCGTGCTTCTCTTTTGCCACCAGAGAAATCCTCCAAAGAAGTATACTCGGTTACCGTCACAGAGCGAAGCAGATTGACGTCTTTTGGCGCTTCCTCGTCTAGGAAAACAGCTGCATGTAAGCAATGGGCACAGCAGCATTACAGGCGGTACGCAACAAATATCATGCTTGCCATCAACGTCCAGCTTGGGTTTTTCTTGCGCGCTCTTTATCGCCGCGGTTGCTATCTCATCCTTGAGCACCACACGCTCATCTAGGCCGAGAAGAGTAGGAATAGTGACCAGACTTTGACGCTGAACACTGTCCACAAAGTCTAGCACCAGACAGTCTTTTTTGTGAGGAGACAGGCGCATGCCACGACCCAGCATCTGCTGAAAAAGCACTTGGGACCGAGTAGGCCGTGCCATTAGGAGACAGTCGATATTGGGAATGTCGGTGCCCTCGGTCAGGATGCCGCAATTGATGAGCACTGGAAAGCTGTGATTACGGAAATTCTCCAGCAATTCAGCACGCTCATCGCTCGGCGTCGTACCAGTTAGGTAACGAGCGTCGATGCCATGTGCCCGAAATGCGGCCGTTAGATCCTTGACGTGCTGCACATCCACCGCAAAGCCAAGTATCGAGCGTCGACCAGTGCCGTACTCTAGAAAACTGCGCACAACCAGCTCGTTACGCTCTGGCGTGTTGACCGCGTTGGAAAGCTGCTTCTGCTGGAACTCGTTGGCAAGCGAGCGCACCTTGTTCAAATCCACGTTGGTGGTGATGGTGGTCACACGTAGGTCCGACAGCCTGAGCGATGATCAACCAGCATGTAAATTGCGTCAATTTGGAACGGTAGAGGCCGCACTCAAGCCGATGAACCTACCAGCGCTCATCGACCATCTCCATAAAGTCTTTGTGGTAGGCGATAAAGTCGAACGCACCATCGAGCCGAGCACGATCGTGGCGTCGTACCGTGGCAGAGCAGCCCCAGACAAACACATGGCTGTCCGTCTCTGTCGACATCTTGGCGATGGCATCGCTACTGTCTTTGTCAGCATCCCCAATTGCTTCCGGACGGCCTACGCCGAAATGGTCTAGAATGCGCCTGTAGCTAGCTGCAGCTGCATGGTGCGCCTCGTCAATGATGATGCATTTGAACTCGTCTGGATCGTATTTCTCCAGTCGAGACGATCCCTTGCGACCCAGTGTTGGCACCGAGGCCACCACCACATCGGCCGAAGCGGGTATTGCGTGTCGGACCCCCTGATCAACATCAACACGCAGATGCGGTGCAAAGCGCGCAATCTGCTTTGCCGCCTGCATGATCAGCTCTTCACGATGCGCCACCACCAGCGTACGCGTCGCCTTGGGCTTGGGTGGCGGGATGCGCGTGATAAGGTTGGAAAAAATGACCTGTGCGTGCAAAGGGCACGTTAGCGACGCGTAGTTGCGCGACATGGTCCACGGTCGCGGTACCTACCGTCTTGCCACTGCCTGCACATCGCCAGTTAACGCGTAGCGATGAGTAAAGCGTACTGTGCGCTGCCATCGCCTGGGCTGCTTACCAACGGGTAGTGACACCACCTGGCGGCGAATGCCCTTGGCATAGTGCTTCAGACACTCGTCTATGCATTCTTGCTGGTATGGCCGCAGTTTCACCTGGGCCGCAGCGCCAGTCACCACGCCCTCTGTCGGCAGGCTGGTCGCACTGGAAGCAAGCGCGTGCTGGAATCTGTTTGCACAAGGCATTATAGGTATCATCAATGGATACACGCGACCGCCGGTGTGACCGCGCACAGCCGAGCGCGCCAGCACGCCGGTGCCAGCGACGCACGGACGAGCAAGGCGGGCAGCGCGTAGCATTGTCTTGGCCGGCGTGACGGTGTTGGCTGGTGCAGAGGTGAAAAAGAAACAGTGGGCATGGCCTCCGCTCGATCGCGATTGCTGACACACGGTTTCTTTCGAGTCAGGTGCCCGATATGCCGCTGGCAGTGACGATGGCGACAGTCTGACCGTCTAGCAAAGGGTCGTCCTGCTCACACACCCACACACACACACACGCACACGCTGCCACTCTCACCGCACCTTTAACACGCACTCTCTTTTGTGCCCTGTACGCTACGCGCATCGCTCAGCCTCTGACCGCTGTGCTCGGCTTTCCAGGTCCTGCACCGAAGCACGCTGTGCCCTGCTACCGCTACACACTTGTCCAGCGGTGATCCCGCGAGGCAGCCTACGGCTCATCCGCACCAGAGACCCCATTGTCGCCGCCACACGCCATGAATACTTCTTCGCCACCTACGCAGGAGGAGCAGCAGCGGCTGCTGGACGAGGCGCTCGGCGTGGTCAAAGTCCAGGCGCACCTAATGCGCAAGTGTCTGGTAAGCGGCCTCTGCTGGGCCGCCGGCGTCGACTCGAACGGCTGACTTTTCGCGCGCCTATGGTAGGACGGACATAAGCTTATGGATGGTCTAAAGCACTGCTCCACCATGCTGGCAGAGCTTCGCACCTCGGCGCTCACGCCCAAAAACTACTACGAGCTCTGTATCCTTGTTACTGGCGTGATGGGCGGGCGGCGTGCCATCAGTGCAGGTTAACTCTTTGACGATGGCATCATGCATTGCGCTCATCTAGACATGGCCATCTTTGATGCGCTGCGTCATCTGACCACGTACCTCATTGACGCACACGAAAGCGGGCGCCACAAGCTTTCCGAGCTATATGAACTGGTTCAGTACGCTGGCAACATTGTGCCGCGCCTCTATCTGATGATCACCGTCGGATCGGTGTTTATGGGTGTCGAGGGCGCGCCTGTCAAGGAGCTGATGCGCGACATGATGGAGATGAGTCGTGGTGTGCAGCATCCGACACGCGGCCTGTTTCTCCGCCATTACTTGAGCGGCATGACGCGCGACAAAATGCCAGTGGGTGATAGCCAAGGGTAAGTGTTTGCCGGATGCGTGGGAGAATGCACTGCAAGCATCGATTTTCCGAGCGACGCGCTGCTGCAGAAAGCGGCTGGGCAGTACGATTGATGTGGCGCGCTCACACCACGTGCCATCTGTTCGCCGTCAGTCCCGAGGGGAATCTCAAGGACAGCATCAAGTTTATTATCATCAACTTTACAGAGATGAACAAACTTTGGGTGCGCCTGCAGCACCAGGGACATTCGCGTGATCGCGAGCGTCGTGAGATGGAGCGCAAAGAACTGCGGATTCTGGTTGGCACCAATCTTGTCCGTTTGAGTCAGCTGGATGGCGTTGGTCTGGATATTTACCAGGAGGTGGGCAGTGACGTTTTGGCTGACCAAGTGGCGCTGTGCGCTGACCAAATACGGCGCCTGTAGTCGATCCTGCCGGCAGTTTTGGATCAGGTGGTCAAGTGCCGCGATATGATTGCGCAGGAATACTTGATGGAGGTTATCATCCAGGTACGCTAGCAATAGGCGTGCTGCTGTGCTTGGTGCGTCTACTGAACGACCACGACCGATTGACACACATGCAGGTGTTCCAAGACGACTTTCATCTGCGGACGCTGCACCCCTTCCTTGAAACGTGCAAGAAGGTCAATCCGCGCGTTAGCGTGAAGAATATCATTATTGGCCTGATTGACCGCCTGGCTGCCTTTGCAGCACGTGAGGCGGAAGAGCATGCTAATGACGATGAAGATGAGGATGAGGAGAGCGAGAAAGAGATCGAGGACGATGAGGAGACGGCTGTGGACTCGGGGGGCGAAGAAGGTGCCGAAAAAGCATCACGCCGGACTGCCAAGGCAGTGCGCGGTATTCCGCAGGACGTCCCGCTCTTTGAAATCTTTTGGGAGGAGATTCACGAGATCATTAAGGTACGCGGCGCGTGGCTGCATTTTTGCGCAATTGCAGCGGCATCTGCTAACTAGTGCATTGCATTGTGGTCGTCGTGTGTGGCAGGCTCGGCCCGACATCAACATTCAAGATATCACGGCGATGCTTGTCTCATTGACCAATCTCACGCTAAGCTGCTATCCGGATAAACTGGAGCATGTGGATCGCGTGCTGGCCTATGCGCGTGAGAGGATGGAAGATTTCCGCGAAAGGTGAGGACAGAAATGTCGGCGCCGTATGCAACAGTGTCTCTGTGACCGCTGCTCACGTTGTCCGCCATCATCGCAGCCCCGATCTCCTGCACCAGGACACAATCAAAAACCTTCTTGCACTCTTGTGTGCGCCCATCCAGGCCTATCCGTCGGTCATGACGCTGTTGGCGCTGTCCAACTACGCGCCGCTCCTTGCAAAGCAGCACTACTCATCGCGCCGTGCTGTAGCGCACTCTATCGTCAACTCGATGCTCAAGCACGAAACGTACATTGAGACCACCGAGGATGTCAACGGCATTCTGGAGATGTGCTCTGTGCTGGTGCGCGACCAAAAGGATCTTCCGTCTCGCAACGGCTTTGCATCTCGGCAAGATGAGGACGACTTTTTCGAGGAGCAGAGCTGGATGGCACGCTTGGTGCACTTGTTCCAGAGCGAAAGCGCTGACGAGCAATTTATGGCAAGTGCTTTTCGGTTGTCACTACAGCCACTACGCTGTAGCGGTGCTTGCGCAAAGGCGGCAGTGTACGGCGTGTCCTGTGTCAAAGCACATTTCTGACGCAACCAAACACTGTGGTTGTCTGCTCTCCTACAGCTTCTCTCTGCCGTGCGCAAGCAATTTTCGGACGGTGGAGACAGGATTCGCTTTACGTTTCCGTCAATCGTCACGCAGTCGCTCAAGCTGGCACAGCGATACAAGGCGCTTGAGGATACGGTAGGGTGGCCTTGCGTCTGCTCTACTACGGTATCGCATCAGCGTTAGACTGTTGCGATGCATACTGACGAATTCCTGCGTTCTAGGATGAGGATTGGAGCAAAAAGTGCTCGACACTGTTCCGCTTTATGCACCAGGTGATCACTGTACTGTACAACAAGGTCGAGTGCCACGATTTGGCACTGCGCCTCTTCCTCATTGCTGGCCAGTCTGCGGACCAGTGCGGCTTTGAGGAGATTGCCTACGACTACTTTGTCCAGGTGAGCATGGGTACAGAGAGGTCGTTTGGCGCAGCGCTGCTGCTCACTGTTTCATGCGCTGCTGACGCGTACCTAGGCTTTCACCATCTACGAGGAGGCCATCTCCGAATCGCGAGCTCAGTTCCAGGCGTTGTCGATGATTGTTGGTGCGCTGCAGTCCACGCGCGTATTCGGTCCAGACAACTATGATACGCTGAGCCGCAAGTGCACCCTGCACGCCGGAAAGCTGCTGAAGCGACCGGATCAGTGCCGGGCCGTGTGCATGTGCACTCACCTGTACTGGCACACGCCTATTGCTGCACGCGGAGAGGATGAGGTATGCGCTATAGCTATACAAGAGGCGTATCGTGGTGCACATGCTCATTGTAACATATCTCTTTACAGACCACGGAGCTGTATCGCGACGAGAAGCGCCTAATTGAGGTTCTTCATCGCGCCATCAAGATTGCCGACTCGTGTCTGGATGCGGTGGTCAACGTACAGCTGTTTGTCGAAATTCTCAACCGGTACATTTACTACTTTGAGCGCCACAGCACTGAGGTATGCCAGCGCTGGGCAGACAGCGGTGGACTGGAGAGACTGGCACGCATGCTCACTGCCTACGCATTCTAGGTTACGGTCAAGTACGTGAACGGACTCATCGACCTAATCAATACGAATCTGGGCAACATGGATGGCACAGATGTTGCGGGCGGCGGTGCCACCGCACTACGTGGCTCTGCCACCTCCGCGCTCACCGAAGTGTCAGGCGAGCAGCTATTGCCGCACGTCCTGCGCTACTTCAAGAGCACGCTGCTCTATTTGGAGCGCCGGCGTGATGAGGCAGATGTCGATGACGCCACACGCTACAGTGAGATTGAGACGGTAATCACGGTACATGCCTAACCTTTTGTCTCGGCGCCTCCAACCTTCTGGCGTACCCTGCTTTGCTGTCGTCGATCATGCCTTTCTGGGCTGACTGGCGCAAGGTTATACATCTGCAAAATAACACCATTCAGGCATACATCACGACGGCGAAGGGCCAGTATGTAATATTATTTAGCATGTTATGCCGTATCGAGCCACTGTTCAGCGTGCCGTGCCGTACCGCTTAAACATGTTGTGATTTTCAAACTAGGTTGCTTTTTGCGCTGTCGTCGAAACTCCCAAATCGCTTTCGTCTGGCTGCATGCAAGTGCCTGTTGTCACCGCAGCGTATATCGCACGTGCTGCCACCATCAGCACTAGCTGCAGAAGCAACAGTGTAGAAGAGCGTGCGGTTATCGCAACCGTTTTGGCACGGACGCCATGACTACTGGCTGAGGCCGATGCAGTGCTCATGCTGGGGCCACCGGTGTTTCATTGCCGTCGTTTTGTGCAAGGAGATGGCCCTCTGGCGTACAAACACGTGTATTCATGCTCACCTGCGCTGTTCCCACGGTTACCAGACGTAGACATGCGGCATTGCAATTTTGAGCATTCGGCAATAGGTTTACCAAAGCTCGGCGCGCTCGGCTTTGTCCACTGTGGATGGTCCATCTAGACTGGTCTTAAGACAGAGAAGCATGCGCTCCAGTCATTATGTTAAAGCGGATCGACGCCAAAGCACATCAGCGTTGTCAAACGACAGGCAGACGAGTGAGCGGCGTCGGTGTAAGATCAGGGCAGGCCGCTGTTTGCGCGGCTCTGCTTGCTTGCATCAAGCCTCAGCAATGATGATGGTTCAGCCAGCTTTGATGACGCGACCACCCTTATCAGGACTGACAGCCAGACGCATCGCATGCAGCTGGCAGCACGGACACCCCCAGCGCATTGGTGGGCGTCCACATGGTGTATGTCGGCGGCTGTTGGGGCGAGCGTCGGTGCTGCGTTGCGACCTGGTGGTCTGAGCGCACAGGCCCGCGCGAATCTCGCCAATAGCAGTGCAGCGTGCCAGCCCACCACGACTGGTGCACAGAAAACGTTCATCGCACTGGCCAGCGGCGACCAGGAAAAGAGTCACCGGACCAATCAGTTTGGACGGCAGTGTAGTGCAGCCGTGCGAGCAGCTGCAGTACAGCAACGTCAGCCGCATAGCAGGTTTCCACAGCAGCAGCGACAGCAGCAGCAGGGCCAACAGCCGATCAGTGCCATTCCTGACCAGTGGGTCGCTGATACTGTTGCGGATGACGGATGGCACGGGTGCACTGCGCGCTTGGTATTCCCCAACACTGATGCTTTGGAAATGCAGACGTGCAACGAATTTGAGCAATAGTGACACTTTGCCGTATCTGTTGCTGCGCGGACACCGGCACATCGTGTGGTAATGACTGTGAAGTGCGCGATAATGACTGCGGAATGGGCGGTAATGCTTGCACTACAGATGGTATATCTAGGTGCTCTTGTAGCCAATAGCGTACAGAAATGGGTGGGCGCACGTCCCTCTTTGTGACAATCAATTCTGGAAAAGTGGCGTACACCTGCACTTTGATGGCATCATCGTGTAAGATAAGGCGTTTTGGCAGCCACAGAGGCGACCACACATGCGGGGCTGCACCAGTGGCGTGATGGCCTGCCTATTACACATCACCCGAGTGCTGCACACGTCACCCTTTTGGCCATGTTGTCCTGCCGCACTGACTGCAGCATCTGATGCAATAGTGTACACAAGTAGCGCAAGGCAATTGCACGTGTACAGCGCCTGCCGGGCGCAATGTCTTGCTTCCTTGCGTATATTGCGGCTATCTAGCCCCCAGAGAGGTATAAAAAGACGCGCAAATATTGTCGATATTGCCGCCAGTTTCTCACCACAACCGCCAACAGCCTCTTGTCCACCACCGCCCGGTACCGACCGCCATCTGCTGCCTGTCTACGCAAGCTTTCAAGCCAACCGCAACCTTTGTATTTTCCATCATGACTATCACCGACAAGGTCAGCATCCAGTTTTTCGACATCAAGCAGCATGCGCGTGTCGGCCCCATCCACTTCCTCCTGGCCGATGCCGGTGTGAGCTTTGACACGCACCGCATCAGCCAGCACGACTGGCTCCACCACCGCCAGGAGCTGATCCGGTCCAACAAGTCCCCGTACGGCGGCCTGCCAGTCGTCGAGGTTGACGGTCGCTCGTACACGCAGCTGCTTCCTACGCTGCGCTACCTGGCTCGTCGCGTTGGTGAGTTGCTGAATATGGTGCAATGATAACATCCACACAGTCCTTGCTAATCAAGTGCATGCGTGTCCGTTCCAGGCAAGTACCACGCTCACGGCGCCGAGGATGAGTACCTCATCGATGCCGCCGCCGATGTGGCGCTTGACTGGATCAACGACTATTCCAAGGCCCACATTGCGCCGAGCGCCAACGAGGGAATCCAGCACCGCTACCGTGATGAGCAGCGGCCACGTTACGCCCATGCCATCAACCACTACCTCAGCCGCCACAACGGCCCCTTCCTGCTCGGTAACGAGGTCAGCTATGCGGACTTTGTCATTTTCTCGATCATCGTCGACAACAAGGACTTTGCCCACAAGGACTACCCGCATATTGAGGCCTTTGTGCATAACTTTGAGAAGCGCGAGGGCGTGCGCCACCACCTGGAGCAACATCTCAAGCACTAGGCGCAGATCGATGCGGTCTGTCGATGTAAACAGAACGTTCGCTCTCAAACACCATCGCCTGTAAAAACATCGTCGCAGCTTGAATAAACTCGGCGCTGTTCACTGTAATGGCAATCACTGTTTACTATGACATGTGTGTTTTTAACGCGTTCGAACGTTCGCCGCTCGATTTAGCCGTGTTGCGCATCTTGGCACTCCGAGGCGCGTATTTAACCACCATTTTTGCTGATATGTAATCGTATTTATCTGAGTGCCTAATGATAACCTTGGTTTAATCGTGTTTGGCGTGTAGTTGTTCTCTCGTTTGGAGCGAGAGATGGCGCATATTTATAAGTACTGACGCCATGGTTAAACAATAATGCGTACGTCCATTAGCCGGATTACTCTGTTGTAGACCATATTACATGTGACGACCACGCGACATGGGCAGCACTTTCCCAAGGTCATGAATGTTGGCTTTGAGATATGACAGGCCCGTGCGTAGTTGGCATGATTAGTGTTCACAAAAGCGACTGGGGCCGTTACATGAACTATATGCTTCGCCTGCGGATCTACGCTCGTGACTTTTTGGCACTGCGCCAATTTATGGGTGCAACATTGCCAGGCAGCATGCTAGCATTGAGGTGAGCGGTTACGATGCTTTTGCAGGGAAAT